>PVIJ01011475.1:0-54476 GCA_004024925.1 Scalopus aquaticus
TTTTTGTGTCCTTTGGGTAAATTCCCAAAAGTGGTATTGCTGGGTCGTATGGGAGCTCCATGTTTAGCAATTTGAGGAATCGCCATACAGCTTTCCATAGTGGTTGGACCAGTTTGCATTCCCACCAGCAGTGTAGAAGAGTTCCTTTTTCTCCACATCCTTTCCAGCATTTGTTGTTGCCTGTATTTTTAATGTGTGCTATCCTCACAGGTGTGAGGTGGTATCTCATAGTGGTTTTGATTTGCATTTCCTTGATTATAAGTGATGTTGAACATTTTTTCATGTATCTGTTGGCCATTTGCTTTTCTTCTTTGGAGAAGTGCCTTTTGAGCTCTTCTGCCCATTTTTTGACTGAGTTATTAGCTTTGTTTTTGTTGTGTTGTGTGAGCTCCTTGTAGATTTTTGTTATTAGTCCTTTATCGATTGTATTGTGTGCAAAGATCTTCTCCCAGTTAGTAGGGTGTCTGTTAGTTTTGGTTAATGTTTCTTTTGATGTACAGAAGCTTTTTATTTTGATGTAATCCCATCTGTTTATATTGTCTTTCACTTCCTTTGCTTTGAGGGATGTGTCTCAAGATTTTGCTGAGATGTATGTCATGTAGAGTTTTGCCTATATTTTCTTCTATAAATTGTATGGTTTCAGGTCTTACTTCCAGGTCTTTTATCCATTTTGAATTGACTTTTGTGCAGGGTGTGAGGTAGTAGTCTAGCTTCATTTTTTTGCATGTGGCTGTCCAGTTTTCCCAGCACCATTTATTGAATAGACTGTCCTTGCATTTTCTTTGCTCCTTTGTCAAAGATTAGTTGTTCATAGATATGCGGCTTTAATTCTGGGTATTCTATTCAGTTCCATTGGTCTTTCTGTCTGTTTTTGTTCCAGTACCATGCTGTCAAACAAAATTTATTAAGTGCAAATGCTGTGGTAGGGCTTGGGAATTCAAAAGTGATTAAGACACAGAGTCCATTCTCAAGATGCTCACAGTCTAGCAGAGGAAACAGAAAAATGAGGCTAAAGATTCATGGAAATGCAATTCATAATGCAAAATGAATTTAAGAATTTTTAAAAGGCACAATACCAGGGCATTGAGAATAGGGGAGGGTGGGGAGGGGGGCATTCTTCTTTATTTTTAACAATTTTTTAAATTATTTCTTTTCCTGGCTTACAGCACTGTGTATGTTTTATGAGTACAGGTTCACACCTCTTAAAACATGTTACCACACCATGTCCACATCAGAGCACCAATAACCCTCCACTCTAGTCCATTAGGCCTCAAAGGAGGTTTCTTAAATGAAGTGAAACTGAATTGAATTTTTTAGAATAAGCAGAAACTGATCAGGAAGGATACAGAGATTGGGAATACAGAAGGGAAAAAAGTAGGAAAATGTGAATATTTACACATACACATCTATACAGACATACACATACAACGCCAACATTTTAGACTGTAAGTAAAATAACTGGAAAGCTAGAATTCTCTTACGAAGCAACATTGTAGAATTTTCTGGATATATTTCCTAAAGAACGTTGCTAATATTAGAGAAAATGATATTTCCTCTAATCATTTGATTATACATTACATTTATACAAAGTTCTCACGTTTTCTGAACACCTGCATATACGTCATTTTATTTTTCATCAGCCCTGTGAGCCTAGAAGAGCGAATATTTATTCCCATATTATAGATGTGAAATAAAGAATTCAAAGGCACAGAAGGCTTTATGAGCCATGACCCACCTGTCTCACCTGTCCCACCTGTCCTACCTCTCACCTGACAGGGCTCAGATGACAAATGGCCATGCAGACCCCTTAGACAGGCGGGTACTCACCTCACCACAGTGGCTGCCTATACTTTGCAAGTTCTGTGCAATTTATTTAGATCTCTGCTTCATTGTTTAGGTGCAGGTGCTGCAACTATGGATTTATAAAACAGCAGAAAAGGCACCAATTGATTCTTACATTTTGCCTTTAACAGCACCAAAAAGGAGCAAAATTACACCCTTACTCAGATATTATTGCTTTGTTGATTTTCATGTTCCCCAAAATGAATGATGTTTGTTGTTCTACCACAGTCATTAAAAAAAATAGAAGAACGACTCTGCAGAAACGCCGTCAATGTCGCAGGGAAGGCTCCTGGAGGACATGCGGGCTATTGATATTCTCTCCTTCAGCCGGAAACTGTCTCAGGAGATCCATGAGAAACACAGAATCACAACAAAGACGCAAAAACAAATTGACGCGATCAGAGATGACTGCAGGCCCGCAAATAGCTGTTCACACTGCTGCCGGTTCGGTTTGGATTCTACTTCAGTTTTGCAAATTGATGGGGAAAAAGTCTAGTTTTATTTCAGTGTGTTTAACTTTTCAGCTAAAGACCAAAGAGCAGATTTCTGTACCCAAAATGGTTCCTTCTGGTGGCTTTGTTAGAAATCCTAATGCTCCTTCGCCCTCCCCCAAAGAGGCCCATTTGTTATATTGCAGTGTTAGGAGCCAGCTCAAAGGGGCATGTGTGAGTTTCTTCGCACAGAGGTTTTAATATTTTCATAAAGCTCCTCTCTTCAGCTCCTCAAGCATTTGCCTTTCATTTTGTTTTATTGAATTAGGCTGCAAAGCACTCGAGCATGAAGCTCTTTGTCATCTCTAACCAGGCTTACATTGATTTCCCCGTATCCTATGCCTCGTCTTGCAGTATTAATCTATATATCTATTCCCCTGAAAAAGAGAATGCTCTAATTTATTATGTAGAAGGTAAGCCACCTCCACAGCCCATTTACATGCAGGTATGCTTAAAAGTAGATTTGTTTCCTCAGATGTAGAGCTGACTTCTTTAGTGGCATTAAACCAAGGGAAAAATGAAATTATATTATAATTTTTATGGTGCATTATACTACAACCATGACAAAAGCAGGCGATATTTCAGCTTTTATTTCTTTAAATGTGAGCAAATTTTAATATGAAGAACTCTACACCAGGGTAAGCACAACTCTGCACACACACACTCTCCAAAATGCAAAGCACACTATTAATTCACCACCTGGGACTCATTTGGGTCCCATCGCCCAAGACCCAATCAGAGGGCTCACTGGGGAGGTGAAGAGCTTAATGCAAGTGGCCAAAAAAATTATATTCCTCCGAAATATTATTGCTCCAAATATGGAGAGAAATGTATAAAACTGGCAATAAAACAATCAAGAATTTCAGAGTCAAGAAAGCTTAGCTATTATTTCGAACACATTGTCAGTTTAATCTCCCTTCAGTGTTGCTGCAGTTATTGAACGCCCTCTCTGAGTCCCAGAAAGTTTCTAGGTGTCTGTTCGCTTACTCACACTCCCCAGAGTTTCAATTCTACTTTTGATTTATGGTCCTCGATCTATGGAAGGCCATTCTGTGTGGCTCACACCCTCCCAACCATCCTCCCAATTTCAAGTCCAGCAGAAAAAGAGTTTCTCCCTTTGCAGCAGTTCCAACAAATACTCTAAAATTAACTAAACAGCTTTAGTCAACAAGGCTCTTGTTTCTAGAATACTCACTCTGACCAGGAAACAGTTGTCCTGACTAACCAGGCTTAGGTCACGTCCTGCCTTGGGACTTTAGAGACCCAAGTCAACCTTCCTGGCCTCAGTGGACTGAGGTGGAGAAAGCAGTGCTTCTCTGGAACACAGACTCCAGTACAAGGAAATAGACAAAGCTGGACAGGCAAACACCACAAACATCTACTACAGAACATGAGACTAAATGGACATTGTCCCTGGGATAGAGAACCCACTGCCTTGTAGGAGAAATCAATTATTTTCCCAAAATCACAATGAAATCTGACTCATGCCCCAGTAGCTGTAGATACTGACGCCTCAGTGCTGTCTTCAACTCTTGCATGTACTGAGTATATGGACTGTCTTTCTTGTGTCTCCTTCCTTACAAGACACATTCCTCAGCCTGTCCATGGGATAGTAACCCCAAAGCCTCTTCTCTGAATCTCCTTTGATCCTTACCCCTGGGGGCATTATCATCCCATAGTCCTACTTCTCCTTTCCCTCTTTCTCTTGGTCCTTTTAATGTAACATTGAAGATCATAATGGTTAAAATCAAAAATCTTACCCCTCCTTGAATTTTCACAAACACAACCTGAAATAACAACCATGTCATCCTGTCCCACAGTCAAAACCTGAGTGATAACTTTTGACTTTTCCCCTTTACCCACAGTGTGTGAAAGTAAGGGATTGCTTCTCCCACCGTTTCTAGGCACCATTTCACAACCTCAGAGGAACAAAGCTGTGAGCCTCCATGTATAGACAACACTGCTTACATTTTACAAATAATTAAAGCGTCCCTGCTCTTTGTAACTGTGTTTCATCTCTCAGTTTGATTCCTTTCACTAGTCCCACCTCTTAAGGGGACTCTGTTTAACATTTGACATCTGGTAGATCCTGTGGGTGGTTGTCACTGGCAACGATGCTGCTGTCTCTGTGTCTAGTTTCCAGTCAAATACATATGTGCCCTTACTCACTTTTGCTTTTAATGGAAATTTGATAAAGACAGTTCTCTGATTTTCTAAGACTTTCATCAAAAAATAACTCCCTATCCCAGAATCATGCTCAAAACCTTCAGTCATTTTAAGATGTGTGACTGAAGTATGAGTTTTGTCTATCTCCATACTTATTGACTATGAAAACCAATAATACCACCACTCTGCACATTTATCTAATGTAATAATCAATACCGGTGCCTTTCCTGATATTTACTTAATATAGTAATCAATAACAATACTGTTTGTTTATTTGATACCATTGATTAACAAAGAAAACCAAATCCCTGTGCTTTGTCCACTCTATGTCCATTCAGACTGGCCCACCCAATGCTATCACCTCCCTTTTTTTCTGTTTCCCTCTCTAGGCTGAGCAGAGATCTTTCTCTCCTTGCTGTGGAAGGTGATAGTCAGTAGATGATCTTTTTTGCGTGAGGCAACCAGCATTGATTGAACGTCTCTCCACATTATTCTAGGTACTGTAATGAAAACAAATATAAGATGATTTACTTCTATATTTGTTAAGACAATACTAACAGCTGCCACAGAGGAACCCAAGATCCCAGGGGCTTCATACATGATAAGTTGGCAAGTTGGTTGCTAACCTTCTAATGGTACATTGTGGTTATTTCTGGTTGGTAGGATGGTCCCATATAATACTTCAGGGAACTAGGCTTTTTCCATATTAAAGATTCACCTTCTCTGAAAATCTCACAATCCTCTGTATTCGTGCAGCATATGGGAGAAGAGCACACACAATCATGTGTAAGATGTTTTAATAACTCAAACCTGGAAGTAGCATTTATCACTTTTTCCTATAGTACTTCAGGTAGAACTCAGACCACAGCTAACTACAAGACAAGGCAAGCTGAGAATGTGGTCTTGCTATAAGCCCAAAAGATGGAAATAGATTTTATGAACAGTTAGCCAGTCTCTGCCACCACTCTGCTCTTGAATTCAAAGAAACAGGGTATTGCACATATGACAAAGGGGGATTTCATTAGAGATTCAATTGTCAGTGAAAGCTTTTCTATTTCCAAAAATAAAAAACAAAGAGTCAAATAAAACCAAACTTAAAAACGAACCCTTGCAAACTGACTAAAGAACTGAGACATTAGGAGGTGAAGGGAGAGGGGGAGATGAGAACAAAGGGTAGAGGAAGCACAATGAGCTATGGTGGAGAGAGAATCCTATACCTCCAAAATACAAGCAATGATGTAAAAACAACATTCTCTCTCTCTCTCTCTCTCTCTCTCTCTCTCTCTCTCTCTCTCTCTCTCTCTCTCTCTCCATATATATATATATATATATTAAACAAACAAACAAAAAAGACCAGGAAAAAAAAACAGGGAGAATTTGGAGAGAAGCATGAAGAGTCATTCCAGAAGTAAAACAATACAATACAGGGGAAAGCAGAAGCAGAGATGGCAGAGGAAAAGGAGAACTCAGTTACACAGAGTCTATGTGAAGAAGTAGAGAATAACATACCAGACCGAGCAGATGAGGCTGAAGTTACCTTAACTAGAACCACGGACTCCACCCCCTTGTTAGAATTCTTCTAATCCAGCCAAACAGCCCCAAGTACTTTACCACCTTTTTCTAAGTAATGAATAAATCTCAGTTCACTTTTCAAGTTTGAGTGGAAAATACTGATGCTACCTAGAGGGTGTCCCACACTAATTTGGAGTTTCTCAAAAAACAAAGCAAAAAATAAGAGACTATAATTAATCTAAGTAACCATCTCACTTGTAAATTAAACCACAAGTCTTTATAATACAACAAAGTTAAGAAGTCATTGAAAATTGGACACTCCAGTTGAGGACACATAAGAGTAGATAATTAAATATCTTGACCATGGACACACGTGGAGTTATAAGAAAATCAAATTAGAAAATAAAAACCAGTAATTCTCTCTTTGATTTAACTCCTAAATGCCCACAGAATCAGAAGGGCCATAGCTCTAATCAAATCCTCCCTGCAAAGTAGAAAATCCCTAAGGTTAATTCACACACGGTCCTAAACACACACCCATGTGGGTTTCTGAACCTTGTGTGGAGGACTCTCTGGTTGCCATGGGAACACATCTCAATCCCTACCTGTTCTGATTCTTGCAATGTACTCCAACAACCGCCTCATTAAACTGAATACCACAACATCAGTTCCAACTCCATCCTATAGTACATAAATCAGGAAGGACTGTCCTGTCCCCGTGCAGAAATTTTAGGGTAGTAGCTATTTACCTTTAAAGGATTTTGAATAAGTTTGAAAATCCTGTCTCCTTCTACCCTCCACCCAGAAAAATTCACATAAGCATAGAAGGGGTTTCAATTACATGAGAGGGAGACATTTCCAAGAATCTCTTACAATCTCAAAAATTTCTAGTTTTTAGCCAGAGTTTCCCATAGGAATACCATAGTCTCCTTAGGGGCAGCACAGCCTACTGGTGCAGACAATCTGCTTCTTATGTCAACTCAAATTTCTCCACTTAGGAGATGAGGAAAATGATGCCTGCAGACATTAAGTAGTTTGTCATCATCACCCACCTCTAAGAAATGACAGTGAAGGCCTGGAAGCCAGGCAACCTTCTTCCAAAGACCTTGTACATACAGGTAATCACAGTGAGAATCTGTCCCACCCACCACCCCTACTTTAATAATATATCCCTTTTCATTTGGAAAAAAAAAATATATATATATATATATATAAACACTCTCTTTCCCTGCCCCTGTGTTGCACAGAGGTAGAGGCTCAATGCATTCAAGATTGGCTCCCTTCATCACCCACCTCCATGGCCTTGGGGGGCATTGTTGCCAGAGGCGTAATGGCTTTCCAAGAGGTACCCTCATTCATGCTGGCCTCGCATGTGAATTCATGGAGCTGCCAAAGCCTTAGACAATCTCTGTGTATTCACATTCAATTGTGATGAATCTACGTATTTTAGCTTGGTGAGTTGAGGCCCTTTGTGCTGAACACTGTATCAACTTAATTAAGGCTGAAGATCAGAAACAGGGGAATAAGTAGGTCTTTGTACAACTGACAGAGGGGAAAACCCTAAAGTGGTTGGTAGCAATTGAGTTGTTGTTCAGCACTAGGGCAAAGAGTCTCAGGTTAAGGTTGTCATCAAGGACAACTTCAAATGCAAAAAATAAACAACTATTTGGCTATTCAAGGGGGAAAAAAAAAAGTCTCCTGTCCATGTTCCTAGCATTGCCCTAAAGGGGTTGAGTATTGCCCGGCATCTGTACTCAACCTTCTTCCTGCGCTCTTTAATCAGATCAGCAATGAGATTTCCCTTCATAGACCCTTAAGAAGCATTCTTGACCCAAATATTTAGGTAGATGTGAGGCCAAACACTGCATCCTCCTTCTTAAAGGCAAGCCAAACTCTTTGGTTTCTTTTGATGCTAAGTGTTAAACCATCAAAGTAGAGGGCCCATGGTCCTTTGTTTTTAATCTCCCTGATTTTCAAACTGTACATTAAGGCAAGTCCTTCTGGAAATAGTACTGTTTGATACTCCCCAGACACTGTTACAGGAACAACAGCATTCTTCTCTTAATTTGTTACAGCTCTGGAGTCCCTTAGGCTTGCAGTTAGGCATACCAGTGGTCAGGAAAGAAAGACTGTAATCAAAGCTCTTTCAGTCCAAGTTAATAAAAATCTTTAGTTTTCAACTTAAATTTTCTCTTCTTGGTTTTATATGAGGCTAAATCTCAGAGTAATATCAAACTAAACAGGGAGACTTAAGTAGTTTGATTGATTTGCTTATTTTCTGCCATCTTAAGCAATCTAACATCTCATCCTTGACTAGGTCAATTATGTTGTAATGCACAATAAGCCTAAACATTATTTATACTTTTAAAATTTAATCCAGATACATAGGTTTTAAAAGACAGTTCCCTTCCCACCACCTCTCCAGAGAAACATTGTGGCGATAGTTGCCTTTATATTTACACTGTACATCTATCTAACTGCAACCACAAAAGTTTAAGATGGCTTTGATTCCACCATCATCTCTATTAGCACTTCTCAACCTAAGTTGAAAAGCAGATTGACATAAGAAGCAGATTGTCTGCACCAGTTGGCTGTGCTGCCCATTACGAGTCTATGGTGTTCCTATGGGAAACTCTGGCTGAAAACTAGAAATTTTTGAGATTACAGGAGATTCTTGGAAATGTTTCCCTCTCATGTAATTGAAACCCCTTCTATGCTTATGTGAATTTTTCTGGGTGGAGGGTAGAAGGAGACAGGATTTTCAAACTTATTCAAAATCCTTTAAAGGTAAATACACATATATTGTGAGTTTAATGTGTTCTTAACGTGTAGTACAAGGAAAGACCATATCATTTGAAGGTTCTTGTTTTTTATAGGAAAATGATGGAGGGAAAATAAGTCAAATAATATAAAGGAGAAATATAGTTGTGTTTGGGTTATGAGTGGAGAAATGGCAGCTAAGAGTTCTTTTTCCTACAACTGCTGAAAATAAGATTGTGTCCTTCTCTTTTAAAAAGTATTTTTCAGATATATTCCCTCCCATTAGAAATGATAAGTATTTTTCTAGGAATTAAAAGAGAATGACAAGTCCAGAACTCAGGTAAGTTAAACAGTCTCCTCCTTAGCTGTTTACAAGCCAGAATTAGTTAATTGTGCTCTTCAGTTTCCAAGCTAAGTATTTGTTTCTATGAGTGACTTTAAGTCTGAAATCCTCCATCAAAGTAAATAATCTCAGTTATTTCATATATTTATAAACTTAAAATAAAAAATATATTTACGCTAATAATTGAAAGTCTTAAAAGCCCTCAGGAAGAGCTTCTTTTATCTTGACCTAAAAAAATTATCTTCAGTACCATTTTTCTTACTATTGGGGGACCGGGGAATAAGGGGCTGAAGGGGAAGCCCTTAAAAAATTATTCATTAAAACTCACTAATTAAATAATTATCAAATCAGCACTGCTCTATCACCAAGGAATTTACTGGAAAAAGCAAAGTCACCTAAAGAGGCTGTTCTCACCTGAGGGGGAAAAAAGCATACATTTGTAAAGGAATATTCTTGGAATTTATTGCACTAACTAGCCACTATTACCTCAGAATCATTTTTGCTTGAACACAAGTTGCCTAAAATTCAATTTTGCCTTTCTATTTGGTGCTTTGAAGAGACTAAATTACAACTCACGAAGACAGTTATTAAGGTCTCAATAGAAAATGCTTAGATTAAATATCATGCTCATATTCAAGAATCATTGTAATTGGTCCATTAAATAGTAACATTGCAGTGGGGTCTGTATTTTTATTTGCTTCATTACTTAAAACTAAATAGAAGTTATTAGCTATTTTACATTGGTTAAAGGTTCTACAGTTTTACCATGTTAATGTTGAGATTTAGTTTTGTAAACTGTCAACTCATTGACAATTTCTTCCATTTGTTTAATATTGATCAAATGATTGATAATGGTTTGGCTGAATTTCCTGCTCTTATATCAAGCTTTTCAAAAAGGAAATGTGGGAAGACTCCAATGAAGGTGCTGGTATTAAAGTATAATGGGTTGTGAACAATAACAAAGAATTGCAAAATCAGAACAAAAGCAGGATTTAGTTCTTCTTTTGCTAGATCCACTACTATAAATCTCTATTTATCTACTCCACATCAACTTCTCTTTAGGACCTATAATGTCAGAACACCCTCTAATTGGGACAAAAACTTCCATAGTGGGGGAAGGGGAAAGGGTAATGCATGGTGGGGAAGAAAACATGGCAAACCATGAGATGACTCTATAAACTTCTTCCACAAGTGTCCCATGTCACCCCCTCTCTTATTGGTTAGAGAAAGTATAACCAAACCTACTGCAAGAGGAACCAAAATGTAACGTATGATACTCTCAAAGGAAATGACACCCCCGGAGGAGCACTGATATATATGCTGGGCTTGTACAATGTACCACAGTGATCATGTCAACGTTTTTCATGAAAACGAGGAAAGGATCACTTCACATAATATTTGTTTTCCAAGGTTAAATGTGTCCTTCTTCTTCATTGAAGAGAAAAAAATGATTTGTTTAAGGGGGCGGGGCGTGGGGGGAGCTTCAGATAAATTGCACTAACTTGAAACACTAGACAGTGTAACAAAGAATGAAAAATGTTATTTTCGGGACCTCCCTGGTGGTGCAGCAGTTAAATGCCGTGCTGCAGAGCTATCAGCAGTGGGGACGCCAGTTCAATATTAGGCCAGGGAGATTCCCACATAGTGCGGCAGACCTCTCCTGCCTCACCCACTGCTCCCCTCCGCAGTGTGTTTCCCTCGATCTACCTGCTCTGCTCCCCACTCTGTCTCTGGTGAACCCTCTTGCTGGCCCACGCCTCTGGCCTGTACCCCAACTTGTATGCATAAATAAATAAATTTTTTTAAAAAAATGTTATTTTCACCTGAAAAGGAGATTTTGGTCAAGATTATAAAAATAAAGATGTCTTCTTATTCCCTATTCAACAAGGAATAAAAAGAGATAGAATGTCCACTATAATAGAAAACTTTAATGGATAAGATCATTTCTTAAAACAAATCTTTCAGAAAAAGTCATTTCAGTGGAAGAAGCTTACATTTCAATTTCATTTTACGTAAGGGGTAGAGAATACGATTAGGCAGAAGAGGTTAAAAAATGAAGTTTAAACTCATTTTGACAATTTAACACTGCTGAAATCAATTGATACTTCATAAATCTGGAGATATTTTCAAAAGCTAAGTATATTCATTTTAAGTCTTAGTTTAAGTTTTGTGTTGTGGACAATATTGAGAAACCCCAAAGACTTGAACAAATAGTCTGTGTTTGAGACTGATCTTTTTTTGTTTTTATTTGAGGAAGCAATTTTATCAGAGTTTATTACTTGATGTGATGATTAGCACAAGGTCACAAATTAGAAGCCACGGGAAGTCATAACCTTGGTTTGTTCAAATGTTAATGACCCTTCGTCATAAGTAGCCTTGTGAAATTGGTGACCACTGTGACTCCATCTCTTTTATGACTACATGTTAAGCCCAAAATTAAATCAACATGAGCCCAAGAGGGCTCTCTAATGTTCGTATTCAGAAGAATATAGAGACACTTTAAGCACTGTAAGCACAATAAAGATCAGAAATTAAAATAAGTTCAAATGGGTAGCTCACCCTCAAGCCCATTCATTCAATAAACATTGTTTGAATCCCATTAGTAAGCAATTTTGTTCGTTCTTCTAGGAAATTTGACATCAACCACATCAGCTTTTCTAGAGTGTAATGTAAACTAGAAATTCTGAAGGATTTAATCAATGGTTATATGACTGATTCCACAATCAAATAAGTTTGGGAAACACTGCGTAAAACAAAATAAGATACATTTATTTATTAAAAAGTTCTCAAAGCAAGGTGTCTCATTAGCACTGGAGGTAGGGTGTCATTCTCATATAAAGTTCTCAAAACTATTGAAAGATCAATGAGTGTTAAAAATCTCTCAGAAGAAATGATGGCATACGGCATTTCCCAAACATTCTTGACCTCTGGGTCCACTTATTTCTGAGAATTTCAAGTGAAACTGTTGTTCCATGGGGAATATCCTTTGAAAAATTCTAAATTAAACTCTTAAAGATATTGCTCACATTGTTATTACTGTAAATATTATCTCGAGTTAACACTTTAGTCACAACATCCCTTCAAAATTAATAAATCACTCCATTTAGACAGATAATGACTAATTAAACAGTAATGACCATCACACAATTGATTCAACCATGACACTGAAGATTTCCTATTCTCCATCATCTTAAGACCAAATTTAAAGAACTGCTTGACAACGTGATTAATTGCTCCATTATCAGGAATTTAGGAACAGAGGAAAGCAAGAAGGACAAATTAATCAGTGAATGTTTTCATTACCCATATCACATTTTACCATCCAAACCCATAGACCCAGGCAATGTGAACCTAATCTCAAGAGGTCCTAGCAATGACACTGAAACAATATATATAAATGACAAGAAGTGGAGGTTTTCCCAGAAAACCAATCTGGTCTAAAACAGCAATTGCTCTCATTTGGTGAACAGACAATCTTGATTTCCCTTCCAGGGTCAAAGGATGACAATGCTGATAATAAAGAACATACAGTGGGAAGTGCAACAGCAGCCCTCTTAGCACAGTTGGAGAGAAAGAACCTATGTCTCTTCTTTAGCAGCGGAAGATACAGTGTAAAAGGGAAAGTGAGGGTTCAATAGCTCTAGGTACTGATGTTATAGAATTATCAAGACCTAATGGCCACCAAACCAAAACACCAAACCTCTCAATAAGGCCCAGCCTGGCAACCCCATTAATCTGCACCCAACTGCTGGAGTTCCCATTCATTTTTCTGTAGCTCTTGTCACAATCTAATACATTATATAAATTCTTTATCTATAATGCTTAATGATTATTGTCTGTTTCCCCCATTAATTTCAGCTATACAATGATAGCAAGAATACTGGCTGAATTAATAAGATTAATTAGTGAAAAACTAAAGAAGACAAATCTTTAGTCCCAGGAAATTTTCCCTTATGGAGCTTCTGAGGATGTCCATCCCAACGGTGTCTGTCTCTGCCCGCACATTCCCTCCACCTGACCCAGCCCACTTGCCAGCTCTGAAGCCATTGTCTGCTACTACTCTGACCCTTCCTGTCACTTGCCCTCTTTAACTGAAGAGAATTGGAAAGATGAGGAAGGCAAACTCTCCCGACAGCATTCTCCAATCACCTACGAAGCAGGAGAATGCAGTGCAGAAGCTCCTAACTAGACTCCCTGCATCTACCCGTCTTCAGTCTATTCTCAACACAGCAGGCAGAGATCCTTTGGAACACAGGCAGTTCACCTCACTTCTCAGCACAAACGGCGCCTATTTCCCAGAGTCAAAACCAAAGTCTTCACAACGATCTCCAAGACCCTAGATGACCTGTCTTCCATTCCCCCTCAGACCAGGGTTCCAATTACTTTCCCTACCCCCTTGATCTACTGCAACCTTCTCACTGTTTCTCAAACAGGACAAACACACCTCACCCCAGGGTCTTTTCACTAGTGCTCCTTTGCCCATGGACACTCTCCTTTGCACAGAAAGCCACGTGATTTTTGCTAGAGAGACCTTCCCTGGTCACTATATCGAACATGGCCACCTTGGCACCCACTTATCTCCACTACACGCTTGCTCTCTCACCCTGCTCCATCACCAACTAACTTACCACACGTGACTCACATCACGTAACTTACCTACTTAACACGAGTATTGTCCTGTTCATCCCCTCACTAAAATTTGAAAAAAGAATCTTCAGGATAATAGGTTATTTTTGCAATTTTTCTTCACATTTTTGTCCCCAAGGCCTGGAATAATACTAGCACGTAGTGAGTGCTCAACAAATATCGGCTGAATAAAGTGGCCAAATAATGCATTTTGATTACACAGACTGGACTGCACCCAGCTCTATCCCTTATTAGTACCTGTGTAGTTCGCATTAATTTTACTAGTCCTCTGAACCCCAATTTCCTCATCTGTGAAATGATAATGATATCTAACTCACAGGATGTATAGCCAATAAAGGGATGTCATTATTAGACATTGTGGAGGATTCTGGAAGCAGAATATGGGAACAAGTGAATAATCAAGCTTACATTTTAGGGAAGGGAAGTAGCATTATGTTGGGAGATAAGAAATGAAGAGAGACTACACTCAACTCTTTTGCATCTGAGTATGTACATAGAAAACCAACACATTTTTAGGATAAAAATTCATATAATTTAACCAAAGTCATCTATACAGTTGATTTGATAAATAATACAAATAACAATAAATAAGACAGCTGACCAATGTGATGTTTTGAAAGTGAGTCGCTGCATCAATGTCATAAAAAACTGTTAGTATGTTCTATAAAGCAGTTTTCTTTTTAATGCTATAAAATCAATACCTTTATAGTATCTCAAGGTTATTCAGGTTATCTCCATTTCATGCATCCTAGAATGTCATTACTGGCTTTGCACTTGCCATTCTTCCCTGTGTCTGTTATTTAGACTGGCCTTGGCAGCAAGGCAAGACCATATGGTGCCCATCCATATGGATGGGCTGGCTGGATTTTAGAATCTTATTCCCTATTGATGTTCTTGTTGTGTGAACAGAATAACTCCTACCTAAGAGTAGAAGACATGCAATTACAGGCTTACATGTTGTATCAGTTAGAAAATGTTTTCAACAAGAGTAGCAGAGACCTAAAAAATCAGACCTTCAGTAAATTAAGAGTGGGCTAGAGGTCCTAAGCTCTCATTATGAACCTTCTTTTTCCTGCCATTTTTGACTTTTGGTTTTTGTTCTCATGGCTGCCTCATAGTCACAGAGTAGCTACTGAAACTCCAACCAACATTTCCTCATTCCAGGTAGAAAGGAAGGAGAAGACAAGGAACAAAGGAGATTACCCTATGCA
This sequence comes from Scalopus aquaticus, assembly GCA_004024925.1. NCBI lineage: Eukaryota > Metazoa > Chordata > Mammalia > Eulipotyphla > Talpidae > Scalopus > Scalopus aquaticus. The sequence continues at coordinate 14,973 of PVIJ01011475.1, forward strand.
CTCCTGCCCCCTTTATGGAGCTGTGCCAAAAGGCCTTTCTAATAATTCCTCCTTACCTGTCATGAATTTAGTCACATGACTATTTAGACTATATGAATTTAGTCACACACCCCTCCCATCTTCCAGACAGACTGGAAGCCTAGCATTTCTTACCTAAGCACAACGCTGCTCTAATGAAATCAAAATTCTATACCAAAAAGGCGGGGGGCGGGGGGATAGTAGATATTAAGTAGCTATCTAGACATCTTTTGTTAGATTCTTAATTTCTGCAATAGACAGAAAGAAAACTATTTTAGATTGCTAATGACATTCTAGTTTGCACCAACCTAAAATGAAAATCCTTTCATTCTGCCAATGGTTATTTATATAGATGACATTTTCTTTAAAAAGGCAATTCTTGTGTTGGTGTCTGCCTCACCCCAGGACTCCAGCTCAGCTTTTGCTGAACAGGTCTCCATTGGAGGAGCGTGTAAGTGATTGCAATTTTTCTTAACTGGGCTCTAAAGGGAAAAGCACCTCTCACAGCACCATTCCTGGGATCATCATTGTGGCTGGAACGCTCTAGGGCCAGAAGCCCCCTTGTGTGACCAAGAACCCAGCCTGCCTCTTACCCCTACACAATACATACACTAGAGTTGTATTTGGGGAACCATATTTGGTTTTCATTTAGGAAACACTCTAAGAATCTTTTAAACCCTCATTCGCTCTTTCAGATCACCAGGGAAGGATTTTGGTGCATTTTACCCTAGCCAACAACTTCTGTGGATACTATTCCAAGGACTAATTTACTAAATGGCCCCTCAGTTGCCTGAAAGAGTTTCACAGCTTCAGAAAATTCCTGACATTCTCGCATGCAGTGGCCCAGCTACTGAGAAGATCTGGCTGCTGAAAAACATTATAGAATTCCTGTTGTTGCTAATTACTTGCTAACACTACTTGAGGAATGAGAAATAATGAAAGTCAACAATTTGTTCGAAAGACCTGAGTGCGTAGCCACTTGGAACGAAGCTATGAAAAAAATACAGGTATCCACACTCACGTGTGCCCCGCGGCCCCCTCTCTTCCAAGGCCAATGCCTTCCTTTTGTTGTCTAAACAAAACGAGGCTATGCCCACATTGAGAGAGATAAGTCTTCGATTTTTGGTCTGATATTTTTTCCTCCTTCATGGAGATGGCTCCCCGGCCCTTTCAGCTTGTCAGATATAATCTGCTCTGGCCACACAGTCTTGAGAGGAGCAGCCACGAATCTGTGGTGTCAGATGAAAATGGTGGGGAATGCAAATGTAAAGGCTAAGGAACGTGAAGCTCTCCCTCTCTGAGAAGGACTGAATGAGATGCTGGATGGGGAAGGAGCAGTTGCAACAAAGGACGTGGGTCTCCATGACACGGCACAGCCCAGAGCCTCGGCTGGTTGTGCAGACAGTTCCCAAAGGCTGATGACTTTCCTCACATCTCTGCGTGTCACCCCCACTGAGGCATTTTGGAGAAAAGGCCAAATCTCCCTTCATCAGGATATGCTGATTCAGTCAGACAGCTAAACGGAGGTGACTTTGGTGAACACACTCTTTGGGAGGAAATGAGTTCCCCTGTGGTCTGCTGCCCGGTTGCTGTTAAATGGAAGCCAGAGGAACTCAGAGCTGCTAAGAGATTGTCACATTGCTGAAGAAAGAATTTACACAATTGGCGCCTTCGGGCAAGTAGTGCTGAATCTGTCAGTATTCAAGATTGTGTAATTTTTTCAGCTATTTCTTCATTGCAGTTTATATGGAGCACAGCCTTCTTTTTGCACGTAGGGTGGAGGGGGGCTTAGGGGTGCATTTACAGCCAGCTCTGAGGAAGGGCAAAGAGGTGTGGGTTCAAGGGCTGACCTCTTGGAAGGATCTAAACTGTCCAAAATGGGACTCAGGAATAGACAGGAAAAGCATCTGGAAGGAATTAAGGCAAGACAGTGGTAGAAACAAGCAAGTCTCGTTAGAGCTGGGAGGCATGATAGGACCAGGGTCTAAACCTGTCCAGCAGCCCAACAGCGGGTCTGCACGAGGACCAGAGACCCACATTAAACAGCAGGACAGATACAAGATGCATGCTGAAGCCACCCCATGTGCCTTCCCCTTCTCTGCTAGTCAGAGAATAAATGCCCGTACCCCAACTGACGGAACAAGGGGTCAGGCGGCCTCCCACACCCTTTGCCACAGCTCACGAAATCAGAGGAACACCCACAGCCAGTCCATCGACTGACTTGGACCAGCTGGTTCTCTCTCTTGAGAACTTAAAATGCAAGACACTGATGGCCACTAGTCAAGTAGGGCTGGACATTCTGGTTTCTAAAGTCACAGAGAACTGGGGCCAGAGTGAAAGTCACCACAACCCAACGTCACCTGCTAGCCAGGGTCATGGGGGAGATTTTGAAGGAAGCTGGTGCGGAAAAGAACAAGACAGACAGAGAGTAACAAAGGAAGGGACTATGTGACCCCAGGGGGGAAAGGAAATGGGGAGAGGAGCTGGCTGACAGCTTCCAATTCCTAAGAGATGGTGAAGTTGTTCCCCTGTTGGGTTTTCTGAGATCCTGTGTATCTTCATAATCTAACTGAACCCCTGATTCTGCCTGGTCCCCTATATTCAGCATAAACCCCACTTTATCACAGGTCAGTTGTTCCAAACAGATCCTTTGGATTTGCAAAGAACTGACACTCGCTCCCACCAGCCTACGAAAGAGTGAATGATCACAAACATACCAGTGCACTGGGTCCAAGGTCAGAGGAACTTCTGAGAACCAAGACAGGTGAGGGAGCGGCGGCTCTGTCTCCACTTCACAGAAACTTCACAGTCTTTCTCTCATGGTGTCTCTGTCCCCCTCCGCGCTCTGCTCCGTGTTCCTCTCTGTACTAAGTGGTTTTTACCTTCCCTCCACTCTGCATGGGTTACTTCTAGTTCAAAGATTCTGCTCCCTCATCATTTTTGCATCTTTAAACTTCAGCCTGACTTCGTGGCTCTGCCTTAGCTCACAGCTTCTCTACAGATTCCTTCTGCTTCAGATCCCGCTGCTAGTTCAGCTTCAAAAAGAGTCTATGATGAGCTGCTCACCCTTTGGCACAAGATCATGGGCTGGCCAGTCTCTGACTTGACTATTCTTGGATCAAAGCCCATTCCCTTACACAACCAGCTCCCACCAGTGGGGCGGTCGCACGGCACAAACACAGCAACCTAGGCCTTCCGTTCAGAAGGAGCTCTGAGTCTGGCAGATACAGTGATGGACATGTTTAATCGGGCCTCCTCTCCTCACCACAAATATCTTTGAGAACTGTCCTCTACTTCTCAAGAAACAGTGATGTGATAGAGCAATCTAGCTTATATTAACAATCATACCACCTCGTTTCTCCTTTTACTTTTCAGAAGTTTCCATATTTTTCCATAAGTGATATGTCCTACTTTTAGAATCAGGAAATTACATTAAGTATTAAGAAAACAGAGCATCATGTATACAATAAATATATATTGGACATCAACCAGGCTGTCTGCTAAACATTGCAGAAAAGGCAGAGAGCAAGAATAAAAAGAGGACCTCTTCTCATGGAACATGGGTGATTGCATAATTTATCAGCCAAATCAGGACACTCCTGAGCGTGAAAAGGGGTGCTATTAATAATCAGACCAGGAAAGTGCTAAGTAAACCAGGGCATATGGTGAGTGTTTCCATTTATATATGCCAGCTAGCATTCTAACATTCTTGTGTAGTTGAGCAGAGAGAAGACCTTAACTCTCCTCTCAAAAATTAATTTCTAGAATCATGAAATACAGAGACTATGCCAGGCAAGTATTTGTGTCAGGGAGGCTTTGAACAGCCCTCCAGTCTTGGTATTCTTGTTCTTCACTTTGGAAAACATCTAGTTTCATTCTTGGGAAGGACAAGGAAAGGAAAACGTCAGTTGGGGGATGTTGAGATTAATCTCATAACCACTCTCTGATATGGGTATTATACCCATTCTGCTGATAGGAAAATCAAGGCTTCGGGACTTAAATCTCATGTTGGAACTAACATTTGACCCAGATCCAGCTAGCTCCACTACATGAAACCACTTCTCAAAACTTAAATTTGAGACCTTAAAACACTGAAGCATTATAACCCTTAGTTTCCTCTAAAGTAAATGTGAAAAGTGATGGGTTTGTCATAAAAAGTCAAGTGATGGTGCTTATTTCTTCCATATCATCACTTCTTCAGTTCATACCAAGCACAAAGGCAGAAAATAAGCTTAGTTGGATGCTACTTTTTGGAGCATTTCTCATGGTCTTCATTCAGGTGATATTTGAATTCACAGTGTAATTTGAAAACGAATTTTGTAAAGGCAATTAAAGGAAAATTTATGAAGAGTGAGACTAGCCCAGGGAAAAACACCCACTCTGCTGAAAAGCATTTGGAACCAATTTCCTATTCATTGAGTCAGAAGAAAATAATTCCATTGATACCACATTGGCTAATTAAAGAGTTATGTCAAACTCTGCCTTGACAAATGCCATCACAACTCAAATCTCTGTTCACTTTAATGGGAATTGACCTGAACCAACTTGTTCCAAAACACGAAGTGGAAAGCAATATATTTTGCTGGGAGAGTTTTGTTGTTTGCTTGTGCTTCTCTGATTACTACATCTATACATATTTCCAAAGGAAAGACTCTCCAATCAAAGAGTCATTGGGGGGTGGGGGGAGCAAAGATTCCTAAAATCAAATCACTTGCAAGATGTTTTTCACTGCCTTGTGTTAGCAAAATTCACTTAAAGACTAACATTAAAAGAATGTTTAAAAACATAAAAATAGTTTAAAAAATCATATTTCATCTGTGGTGTTTCATCTCTGCTTCAGATCACAAGTACCCATTTTGAACTCAATGTCTTTGGAAGAACCCCATGGAAGATATTGCAATGGAAGACCCTTCTGAAAATAAGAAACTCACTTTGTATCTGTGATCTGTCTTGAAACAAAAGAGCTTCCTAATGACATATTTTGGAAATGCTGAAATTAAAGTTTAAGCTTATGTCCTTATTGGGGTTAAAATTTGAGAGTAAGGAGATGAAAAAATAGAGTTTGATGAGGAAAGGACCTTTCTTTAATATTTGAATGTTTGGGTTCAGTGCATCAGTAGAATAGGTAATTTTATTTCATGTCAAAGAAAAATAAAATCCTTTGTCCCAAATAAGTAACTGATGTATCTATTCCAGGACTTGCACTGCTCTTTACTTTTAGATCTCAAGACTGCAATTCAAACCAGTGTTTTAAAATGCTTAGGGTCTTTATTCTCCCTCAGTTTCTTCCATTAGCTGGGAAATACGATCTCCTTTCATGTTGTGTAGCTGATAACAAAAACTGGCCAGCGCAAGAACGCCCTGCTGGAATCACAGCCAGCTTTGCAGAGCTGAATTGTATAGAAATAAATGCAACTACTTACTGTCTTGCTGAATTATGGATTTTAGAAAACTGTTTAATAGGGAGGAAAACACTTAAGACAGCTTCTATTGAATTTTGTACACATAGGAAACTGATATAAAACAGGAACAGATAACAGATTTTGTTGGGAAAGTGAAATTGTAATTTTAAGACCATTTTGAAACCTAGATATCTTCACAAGGAAAAATTCTGCATAGAAATATATGTTAGTAATCTTGAAAGTATGTGTAATTATATTTTTAAGTGGTCAAATCTCTATCGACAACTTTAGGTTAAAATGCCTAATGCTTCTGGGTCCATTATTTATCCCCTAGATCTACTAAAATAACAAATCCTCCAAAAGTTTGCCACTTCCTCTCTTTTAATTGCTAAACTGTTCCAGAGACTGGATTGTCATCAGAATCACTAATTGTAAATTCCTCTTTGGAAAGTAAACTTACGACCCTAAAACCTAACCACCTATGTATCATCCAGGGCATTTAGCAAAATTATAGGCACAAAGCAGGCCCTCAGAAAGTGTGTTTTAACTGATTTGAACTTATTTGGTTAACACAAAGGCTCAAGAATTTTTATTTGTGATTTAAAAATCATTTATTCATTTAGATTTGCTGATAGCCTGCCAAAGACCACTCCACTAAATGAGAGTAAACCAGGCCCAGTCTTCATGCTTCAGCAGCTCCCCATCCAGTGTGAGGAAAATAAATAAATAAACCAGAAAAGATAATCCTGTATATTGACAGAAACATTTGAGAGAATCAGAGGCGAATTCTGAGCTTTGGTAGAAGATGATGTCCGAGATGAAACAGGGGAAGGGGATTGCGGCGAAGGGAAAAGCATCCAACAGAGGTCAGGACTGAGGAGAGCGACTTGACTACCATGCTAACTTCTTCTTCATGTACAACCTTAGAATACAAATGCCTGCTATTTATGGGTTCTCTTTCATTGTAGAATTTGAACTCATCCTAGCCCCAAATACAGAGCCATTATTAGAACCAAGAGAAACAAAACAGAATATGCCTTAAAATTGGGGATAAATAATTCAGCAGCTATTCTTTGAATCCCAGTGATTTCAGCATATAGACACAAACATGTTACAGGCTCTTTTCCTACTTCTACTCTCTCTTCTTTCCCCTCCCTTCCCTTCATTCCCCCTCCCTAGTCCTTCCTGGATTCAGGTCCTAAGCATATGAAGTCATTCTGGGGCAGGAGGGGGTGGGGAGGAGACTATGAAGTATAAAATGTTAATCTATAAAAAGTGTTTGTGGGGCCTCCCTGGTGGCGCAGCGGTTGAGCGCTGCGCTGTGAAGCTGTCGGCAGCGGGCGATGCTAGTTCGAAGCCCAGCAGGGGAGAGTTCCACATGGCGTGGCAGACCTCTCCTGCCTCGCCCGCTGCTCCCCTCAGCAGTGTATTTCTGATCTGCCTGTTCTGCTCCCCGCTCTGTCTCTGGTGAACCCTCTCACCGCCCCACGCCTTTGGCCTTTACCCCAGCTTGTATGTATAAATAAATAAAACTAAAAAAAAGTGTTTGTGGCACACTACACAGGAGTCTACCCTTAGGGGCCCCCAAACTATTAGCAAAACAAATCTTTTCATTCCATATGCAGAATCCACTCAGAACTAACTTTCAGCCAGCTTTTACCGAATCAGAAAACATAAACATTGGCAATATTGCTTTCTGATCAAACTGGGTATATCCACAGTAGGTCTTGGCTATTGAGGAAATAAAATCACCTAAACTTTTCCAATGAGCAGTTTAACAAAACATAACCAAATCTCAAGATTTTTCATACCCTTTGACCCCAAATGTTCACTGCAAGGAAGCACCTCTTGAGAAATAAATAAGGACATGCACAAAGATTTTGGCTAAACATCATCATGCTTTGCTGATTGTCATGATGAAAATTATAATGGCTAAACATCATCAAAAAAAAAATGTTCCCATCATGGCCACTTTCTAGCTTTCAATAATGTAACTGATGACAGAATTAGGTAGAAACGCACATACCAGCTCCAGGACACCACTGAAAAGAAAGCACATGGAGATGGTGCCTCCTGGTTTCTGTTTCAGAAATGACGCATGTCCCTCTCTCCCTAGCTCTCCCCCTTCTTCCCCCTCCACCTCCCCCCTTTCTCCTCCCTACCTTCTCCTGCCAGGTGCACATGGACTCAAGCACACACTACTACACACACAACTCACTGGCCAGAATTCATCACGTGGGCCTGCCTAGCTGCCAGGGCACCTAGGTGATAACTGGGTATTGAAAGCAACAGATGGTGAACGCAGCAATGTGCTCTGTAAAACCCAGGCACCTTTGGACACCTTCTTTCCTACCTGGCAAACCCATCTTTATGGATTTTTTAAAAAATTATTCTCTCCCTAAAAGGAAATCTACCAGTAGCTCCAAATAATCACTTGTTCTCATGTACTATATATGTGATATCCAGATATAAAATTAAAGTAAAAAGATTTATGAGTGATGGCTTAGATTTTTTTTCTTTTGACTAATTCAAATTTTCTAATTTTTCCATAATAAACATCGATGGCTTTTATTATAATAAAAATCATTTTTATGTTCTCTATGTGTCTGTGTGTGTGAACTTGTGTCTTCCATGCATTGTTCCTGCAAATTCTTCTTTTGACTCTAAGGTGAATGGAAATACACAATCATTCAATTATTAATATATTTTCTGTCTCTCCCAGCAGCCTGGCCATCAACCTTCAGCTTTAGAAGCTTCTCTCCCACTTTTTCTTAAAAACTTCTTTGGCATTGACTGGCCAACCTCCTCACAATCTAGATCTTCTACTATGTTTCCCTTTACTCCAGTGACACTCCATAGACTCCTCCAAACCACCATGCTTCAGGCAAATTTGACCAATATTCTCTCAATTTCACCCATGGTTACAGGCTAATATCAAAAAATGTAAACATGAAAATTATTCAAGGAAAATATTTTCCTGATTTCCCCCATTAAATTGTCTGAAAGAGAAAGACTTTAATAAGAATTTGGGTAGTCAATCCTTTGATTTTCATTTGCCATCCAGCTAAGAAAACCCAGGGTTAAAAAGCATTGCTTCAGTGGAGAAAAAATTACCCTACATGAACGATGTGTGTTAGGCTCTAAGTAAATCTAAGCTATCATTACCACATTGAGTTCTAGCTAATATTCATTTGTGCTGAATATACATGGAGTTTTCTAAGGAGGTTGTTATTTGTGCACAAACTTCTATTAATTTAATAGCCTTCAGTCTACTGCATCTCTTATTGATTGCCTTCAATATTGGATTAATAAAGATTTGCAGCTACATTTTCAACCTGATAAATTAACTGCAATCTCTCCTAAGTGTTTATCTGTAAACCCAGTTAATATTTTTCAAAGTGGATTCTAAAGTAGAAATTGCATAAATTCAAATTATTCCATTGAAAGGAAAATAAAGCCCAAGGACAAATTTACAAACGTTTTGGAGGCTATCTGCATGACCTTATTACCTCTGTGATATTCCACTACACATCAGGTAGCCAAATCCCAGCACTGAATGCTTTGTCAGAATATTCATGGAATTGAAAAGAGCTAGTGTATGACATTAGATTGCGACTTTAATATACAGGAGAAGTACATCATAGCAACGTCTTTTCTTATTTTTATCGGCTTCCCTTTCCCTTCAGGCAAAAATATAAATGAAAAATGCCTTCTCCCTTCTATCAAATACCAAAGAAAAACACTGATTCCTTGCCCGACTGCTTGCAATGGGGTATAACAAATGTTAATCTATTTGTGGAGCCAACTGAGAGGGGTGCTGGGAAAGGGGAGAAGGGGGTTAGAAGAGCTTTCCCTTGGTGGTATTTTTGATACTTCAAAATGCTCTTAGAAGCTACTTAACAAAATTAGTTGACCCCATTATTGTGACTCGGAGTTCTGTTTCCATGCAACTTAGGACTAAGGGCAGAGACTAAGGTGCTGGAGGGGCATTAATACACTGCCCAAGGATATTTCCAAAATCTTTTAACCATGACATTTTCAAGTAGCCCTATGAAAAGCCTCTGGTCTGACACAGACCAGTGTTTCTGGGGTCAGGCCCAGTACTGGGAAACTAAAGCCCAGATCACCATCTCTGAGGATCCCACCAAGTTTAATTTCAGAAACTAATTCTGCCCAACTTCCACCCCGTCCCCACACTCCCTAAGTGTAGGCACGTGTACAAGAGCTCCTCTCCCCTGCATCTTGAGTAATGTATGGCTCCTTATTGTGCTGTTACAACTTCTGGTCTTTACTGCAGCCCCAAACACGGAGACCCACTGGGATAGCCCTGACCCCCACCCACCACCACCACAGAGGGTTCAGATCCTGCTGGGCTGCAGTGGAGGGAGAAAAAAGAGGTAGAATGTGAAAGAGACCATCCTCCCTTCCGGGATGCTTAATTTGATGTAGCAACCCAAGTAGGCCGTGGTGCCCAGCTGTTTGCCAATCCAGATGTTGGTATTACTTAGATAAGGTATTACTTAGATAAACATTTCAATCAGTAGACTTTAAGGGAAGCAGATGATCCTCCGTCATGGAGATGGTGCCCATGTCAGAAGTTCTTCAGAGAAAACACTGAGGTTCCCCAAAGAGGAAGGAATTCTGCCCCCGCTACTGTCTTTAGACTCAAGACTGCAGATTAATTTTAGAATTTCCAGCCTGCTGGCCTGCACTGCAGATTTTAGGTTTGCCAGTTCCGACAATGACCTGAGCCAATTCCTTAAATACATATGTCTCCTATTGGTTCTATCTCTCTGGAGAGTCCTGACCATACATTTATCCCCAGAGGAAGAGTCCCCCCCCACCCCATTCTTGAGGCAGAACACAGGACTGAAAGGTGAATGTGCGCACAGCAAATCCAAATCCCCTCAACAAAGGAATTATTTAATCCTTCAGGGTACAGGTTGTGAAGTCCAATCGTGTGACTCCACTCCAACTACCTTGGGGCCTTTTATACCAACATACACCCTAAGGCTTACAAAAAAATCAATAGCAAGAGAATAGCCCCTTCTTCCCAAGTTGCTGCCTCAGAACCATGACCAGGAACTTAGAGCCTCTTCTGACCCAAGGGGATGCTTCTCTTATCCCTTTAGTCACTGTTCCTGAGGAGATACAACTCTGCTGTTTAGTGAGACCCTATAAACAGGCAGGCCATAAACTAATAGGCTGGCCACTTCCGCACATGTGTCTGACTCCACCAAATGCTTCATGATAAAGGAGCATCTACCCCGATAAGCCTTTCCCTCCAGTTACCAAAAAGTTGAGAGCTGTCCCGGGGGTACTGTGAGATCAAACCATGATGTTTCCCTTTCTCTGCTTGCCATGAAACAGAGTTTGGAAAAGAGAACCATCCCAGTTTCTACCTGGAGAGTTGTCACTCTTTCTGGCTCTTCAGTCTGAACCATGAGTTGTTCTCCGCCAGCATGGGGCACTCCATGTCACCGTCTAAATTCTTCACTAGTAACTGAGGGTCAGGAGTCACCAAACCAGGTGCACTTCCTGCTCCACGCCCTTCCCATGTGCCTGTGTTTCATCTCCCTTCATCTTTTCAGAGCCAAAACCAGTTTTTCAATAACCTCCCACCCCTTTCCCCCCATTCCCTTTTTTATCACTTTTCCTTTCTTTGTTTACTCTCCCTCCAATATAGATTTGACCCCAATTATTTCAAATAACTGTACTTTCCTCTAGTTCACATTTGCTCAGTAGACCAAAGCTCAATATATTTCTTCTCCATTTACTATAGTCAGAATTTTTTTTCTCTTATACCACGAGTTCATGAGTAATCTGGGAAAGCATGAATTTTAAGTAGCCAATTGGCCTGTCTGTCTCCCCTCTGTGTTATCTTTACTCATATAAACAGAGCACCACATTTCTCTGTGAAACAAGTTCTACTACTCCCAGGTACAAGAAGAGTCTGAGTTAAGATTCCCTGAAGATGGTAACGCTATCATCATGGCAACTTGGATATAACCAACTCCAAGTGCCCCCTGAGGCCCAAGACTCAGTTAATTACCACTGCTTAATTAATCCAAGAGACTCCAACTGAATGCCCAACTGGACTGTGAAAATAATCACTAAATAACCAAAAGATCTTCCAGGAGCCAAGAGAAGAGCACTTTGGCCTGCCTGTAAAGGCAGACACTGAATTCTTCCCTTTGACCTCCTTCTGGTTCACCGGAAAGCTGGTTATACCTAAGGAGAAAAAGTGAAGGGAAGGGATCTCTGAATATAGGAATCACACAAAGGAGCCACATTTCTGAGAGAAGACACAACAGACCATGAATCATGAAACAGAAATAAAAAGATCCACAGGAAAACAGCAAGTATCTTGGCTCCAGAAGGAAAAGACATCCTGGATAATTACCCTGACAAAATGGCTACGTGCCTTGACAAGGCTAAAAGTAGAATTTACTGTCCAACAATGCAAAATAATTTTTAAGAATGTGGGATATAGAAATGGCATGAACTCAATATGTATGTGTTAGATAAGAACTCAATGCATGTATTAGATAAGAAAAAAAATCAAAAGGGTTTGACTTCAGCAACTAATTTTAAAAATTAGAAAAATAAAAGCAATAAAACCAAATGAAAGAGTAGGAAAAATGAAATTAACTTTTTAAGGGCTGGAATTCATTGTATAGAAACAAAGAGCAAAGTTAAGAGGATTAATCAGAACTAAAGTCTGGGTCACAGCAAAGCACAAAACAACCTAATCCCATGGCAAGACTGAATAAGAAAAAGAACCAAGATCCAGATCATCCATACTAGACATGATAAAAGGTGTAATTACATATATATTAGAAATTTAAAGCATCTAGAAAATACTAGAACAAATCAGTGTCAATAAATTTGAAATCTATAAAAACATACTTTTCAAAAAAATTTGAATTACCAAATGTTCTTATAAAAATTATAGAAAACCTGAACAAAGTCATAATTATTAAAAGAAGCTGAATCCATGATTTAAAACCTCTGTTCTCCCTCACCTCCAAAAAAGGACCACAATGATTATATCGGTAGATACATTAAAAATTTACAAAATAATTCCTAACTTATGCAAATGTTACTGAACATATAGAAAGAGGAAAATCTCCCCAATTCATTATACAAGGCTAATGTAACCTTAGTGCCCAAACTAGAGAAGAATAATATAAGAAGAGACCACTACAAGGCCAAGTTCTCTTGTGAACAGAGGTAAAAGTCATAAATAATTTATTAGCAACCAATTTATTAAATGCACTAAGGTAGTTTAAATAAATACCCCATGACCAAATAAGGCTTACCTTAGGAATGCAAAGATGATATACTATTAGAAAATCAATAAAAATTATATGCAACCCTCATAAAAAAAAGGAGAAAACCCATGTTTTCATCCCAAAAGATATAAAGAACAGATGGACTTCAATAGCCATTGACCCTAATAAATGTTAGCAACCAGGACTACAGGAAACTTTCTTTATCTGATAAATGGTATCTACCAAGTTCTTCAACAAATATATATTGAATAGTGAAATGATTAAGACATTCCATGTTAAGTAATAGGGATGACCTTTAGCACGGCTGGTATTCAACAGTTTCCTGTATGTCCTGCTAAAGCAAAAAGACTAAAGAAGGGGGAAAAGATGTAAAGATTGAACAAGAAGAATCAGAATTATCATTATTCACAATGATATGATTGTCTACATGGAAAAATCTATCAGGTTATATAAAGAAACTATTAAAAGCAGTAAGAGTTTGGTGGATACAAAAGAATATACAAAAATCAATAACATCTCTATACACCAGCAATATCCAATTAAAAAATATAATTTAAAAGTCATATCAGTCACAAAGTAGCAACAAAAGTATAAGGTGTGTAAGACACAGCTGACAAAAAGGGCACAAAATGGAATAGAAAAGAACACAAGGGACCATGGAGATGGATCACGGGTGAATTGGTGGTGGGCTACCCAAGGGGAATACAAAATGTAAAAGACATAAATAACAATGAAAATATATATTTAAAAAAAAAAGACACAGCTGACAAAAGATATTCATTAATATTATGGGATACAGTATAAAATTTTATTGAAGGATATAAATTTTTAAAACCAGAAAAAAAGGTGGAAAATGCAGTATGTTCATAGCTAAGGCTTAATATTCAAAGACAGCATTCTCTCCAAATTAATCTATAAAATCAATGCATTCCAGTCAAATCCTCCAAGGTGGTTTTTCATAGAGGTCATCCAATGATGCTAAAATCCCCCACAGAACAACAAAGGGAAAAAAAAAAAGGACAGTTTTGAAGGAAAAAAAGTGAAGGGGTACACCCCCTAGGAGATACCAACATTTATCTTAAATTCCTATTTTAGGGCAAGATGAGTCTGGACAGAATAGAGAGGCTGCCACGGAGCTGGGTTTATGCATTAGAACTTAGTGTGTGACAAAAGACGCCTTAAAAATGCATGGGAAATGTATGATCTCTTTTATCATAACATAAATAAAGCCTTTTTTTTAATGGTAACTATTAATATAAATTGTCAGCAAGTACATGGAAGGTTCACAGGTGCCCTCACAAAGCAGGCAAATTGCTGCATCACTTTAGAGAGCATTTTATAAGCCTAGTAATGCACACACTTTCAATGTGGCAATCCCGCCCTGGGCCATCTACCCCAGAGAGACCTGGGCACCAAGTAGGAGGGAGGCATAAAAATGCCCATTGTGCTGTTCATGAAAAGAAACAATTTGTAAAAGAAACACAGTGCTCATCAGAATGGACCATAAAATGTGCTTTATTCCTAAAATGGAACACATTAAGTCATTCCAATAAAGTGAATCTGGAAGGAATGTTATTTAAAAAAAGAAAATTGCAGAAAATACAGATATTGTGTGTGTGTGTGTGTGTGTGTGTGTGTGTGTAGGTTTGCCTTCTATGTAAACTTTCAAACACAAAAAACAAAACTATGAGTTAGTAAAAACTAAAAAGCAAAGGTATGATTGATACCAACCAACTTCAAGATTTGGTTTTTTGATTATTCCTTTGATGGTCAGAGGTAAAACTACAAAATGTGAACCTCTGGTAAATTTGGGTGATGGTATATGAGAGTATGATAAATTATTTTCTGTAGCCAGTTGTATGTTTGGAATGAGTGAAAATAAGCTGCTGAAGAAGTTGAGAATCCTCTGTAAGGATGTGAGTGAGAGGATCTGGGAAAACCTAAGTTCAGTTAAGGTGAAATGAAGGTCACACTGGTGAGCAGAATGGAAAGGTAACTAAGTGAATAAAGGCTTCTAGAGAGGCACAGGGCAAGGTCCTGGGGTCCTGTGCAGGAAAGAGGAACACAGAGTCCTTGCCTTTATTCTGAAAAAGGAATAATTCATTGAACCTCACTTTCTGAACCTTCTTGAACTCCTAAACTAGACAAACAAAATCTTCCCTCCCTTTTCTCAATTCTGTGTTTAGTTAGCCATTCCTGGCATCAATGCATTTTCTCAGATACCCAACTGGTCTACCATGCAGGTATGGACAGCATTTACTGGAAACAAATATTCCTGTCATGGCAAGTCTGATGAAACAACTAAGACTTAGCCTTTGGATTAGGATCCACAAACCCCAAATCTCTGATCCTGCTCTACCAGTAATTTTCTCTAGTTGCATAAAGGAGGACTAGCCCCATTCAAGGTGAGCACCCCCCTCAACCCCCAAGGACATCATTCACCTTAGGTGCAATTTCTGTAACCTGCCTCTCGTTTACTCATTTTACAGAAAAAGGACCTGGGGTTAAAAGAAACTAAGCTATTTCTCAAAGTCACTGAGTCCATGAGTACCACAACTCAGAACTTGAAATCCTGTTCTCTTAGAAAAAGATTATGTCAAAGGTATGTCTGTCTTCTCCCTTTGGGAGATTTATAGATTTTTAATATTCATTTCATTTATTATAAATTCTGGAGATATTAACAGCTTCTCAACTGGAGTAGAACCTGCTGAAGAGAAAAGATCCTAAATGAGCAGTTTCATTTCAAGAAGAAAGCTCCCTCTCTTTCTTTAAGCCCTCCCCAAAATTGCCATCTGTGCTGAGGTAGCAGCTGTTCCATTCGAATGGTTGACTCCCCAGGGACTAACCCTGGGCTCCTTTTTTAAAAATTGGAAATCGATGTCAAATCAGGTGATGGAGAAAGTCAGTGAAATGCTTTTGTTCCTGTTCCTGGCTGTGGGGAGCCAACCTCACCAGCGCTGACCTGAGAGCAGAGGACATTCTGGGTTTATTACGCTGGTGGACCGAGATTCTTCAAGTATTCTTAGCCTGGCATGGCCTGGATTTGCTTCGGACTCAACAATGGGAATTGATACTGCTTTCTAAAACTTTTATTTGGGACAGTATTTAAAAGCCTCTATTTCTGCTCCTCTGGTCAAAATGATCGAAAGCTTCCATGTGCGATATTCATTCTATTGTCTGTAAATTGCTGCACCTAAATGCCTCCGTTAACCAAGGAGTGGGGAAAGAGTCAGACAAGTAAAGGGTCAACAGAATGGCTGCTTGTCATATCCTCACCCTTTGCGATCTGGCACCTAATGTGCCACTAGATCATTTCCAGCTTTAGGACACCGTGTTTCATCTTCACTCTCTTTGTGGCAGGTTGCATGATGAGTCCCGATTTCTTCCCCCTCCCTTTTCAGTGCTTCCTTGAGGTCAGAATGTGTGCCCTGGTCTTAAAGCTGGATTCTGCCACCGTGTCTTATTTTCAGCAGAAGCAAGAAGAAAAAGCCACAGACAGTCCAACGCTTAGGCTTGAATATTTTGGTTTGTCACCTTGGTCCTCTGCTAGCACCACGAGAACTTTCCCCTCTAGATGGCGCTAGAGAGCTGCTCCGGCGAGGATGAGCGCCAAGTGGAACAGGCTTCACCTAGACCTACCAGAGACGCTGAGTCACCCCAGACACTGCAGTTTAACTGTGGACACCCAGTTGGCCCGAAGGGACCGATCTCAAACTAACCCACACATCCATGAGCTAAACAGTTGTTTATTGTTGTGTGATTTTATGTTGCATTGGTGTAACAGTAACTAAATCAGTCTTTGGAAAGAAAATTGAGTAATTCCATGCATAAAATGAACCTGTAAGAAAATGTGATAGCTTTTGAAACACATACAGAAAATTCAGATCCGTGAATTTGTTTGCTTTGGAGGTTAACAATTACTCTTTTGATATCCCCCTCTTTCAGAAGACTTTGGGGAAAAGCTTTTAGGAGTTCCTTTCTTAATCTATAGCACAGATTTTGGATTGCTCAGTCATAGCAAATCTTCATACTTTCAAAAGATTTGATTTTCCTTAAGCTAAATGACACTATGGGATATTGGATTTCCTAATACCAACCAGAATTATGTTAATTTTTATTGAATAGAAGTAATATAAAACAGTTCAGAAAGATTAGAAAATTAAAATGTTTCAAACTCAAAACCACAGCCCAATTGTTTTGGTGCATTCAATTTTTTTTTGCCTCTAATATCTGTGTCTTACTAAGGTGTCATAAAAGTTCTTTCCCAAAAGCAGAGGGCTTCCTTGTTACTACATTTGCAATGTGGAAATTTAATTGAAAATAAATCTTTGGTATTCATGTGAATCATTTAAAAACCATCTCTGGCCACGTCTTTAACATATATATATTTTTTTTCACTTTATTTAGGCTGCCGACAGCTTCCAGAATGTACGCCAATAAAACTGGCATTCATACATTTTCATGTTTCCTCTGAAATAAAATTTTCAGTAGAAAGGTATTAGCAGAAAAATTCAGGAATTAGAAGATTTAGAAGGCAGGATCCAGAAATGTAAAAGTTTAGTCCTTAAAGGGTAGCTTAGCTAGGAAATGGTGTGTGTTTTGATGAAACTGAAAGAATTGTCTACTTTAAGCTAACTCTAGGTGATTATTCCATGAAAGCTACACTGAACTCTGAAGAACTAGAATATATACAGAGGGTTTTAACCTCTGTTCCCTGGCTTTCCAACTCTGAGCGGTCAGAAGTGGCATAGGGGTTTAAGTCTCAGCACTATCACCATGATGGCCTGAGCTCCATTCCCAGCCAGGGAGCTGACTCACATGGCGCAGCAGACCTCTCCTGTCTCGCCTGCTGCTCCCCTCACCAGTGTCTTTCAGTCAGTCCTCCTGTTCTGCTCCCCACTCTGTCTCTGGTGAATCCTCTCACCTCCCCCACCACATCTCTGGTCTACACCCCAGTTCTTCTATGCAAAAATAAGTAATTAAATCTTTTTTTAAAATAGCATATTCCTTCAACAAAGCAATACCCTTCTTAGTGAAAACTTCTGAGGTCAAGACAGATCTAATGTAATATAGTAACATTAGACTGGGGCTTCTTCCAAATGGTGGCCATATTTCAATAAAAATGATGCACTATGTTTCATAAAATAAATTTACTTAGCACCAAGTAAAACATCTACTTATGGAAATGAACTTGCTTTCTTTTTGAGTCAGTTTCTTTAAAAATGTGTCCTAATCTTCTCATCGGATTGTAATGTTAGTCGGCTTATAAACTTGTTTCCTTTCTTTAATATACTATTTGCTCATGAGCATATAGCTATTATACATAAATTTAATGACAGCATAATATTCCAGAATTAAAAACATCACATTTATTTAGTCATTATTCTCTTAGATTTGAATATTTAGCTTTAGTGTTTTTCAAATAAGTAATAGTAGGAGGAACATATCTATGCATATGAATTTAACCTTTCATATTAGTTTCTCATGAAAGATTCCTAAATATAGGACTATTAGATCAACAGTTGTGAATATTTTTATGGTTCTTTGTACATAATAAGATGCTGTTTTCTGGAAGGTTATGCCATTTTCACTAGAGTAAATTACCAATTTCACTACAGTGTTGCAAGTACAAGATATTATCATTTATAAATCATTTCTGCTGATATAATAGGCAAGTAAGTTACCTTGCTTACCACATTCATTCGATTACAAGTCAAAATGATTATTTTTCTATGTTCACTTGCTAGTTCTATATTTATTGAAGAAAAGACATCACCAGCTAAAAAAATAGTGACTTCTCAGGGTTAGGGGAGAGAAACGGACCTCAAAATAAAAAGGAAATTGAAAAGAATTTTCTTTACTCATAAATATATTGAAGGTGTTCCCCTTCTCAAACTGCCTTTTGAAAATTTCCAATTAGAATAAAGGAGAAATTGTGCCAAACCCATAGAAGATGCTAAACCCAACTGACAAATTGGAAGGAACTGGAGGTTTACGGAGTAGACAGCAATAATACAAGATCTATGAAGACACTCAAAAGTGAAACTGTGAGATAAATGAACAAGTGCCAATGCTGCAGCTGAACTTGGTGTCTATGATATGACCCTGCTTGGGGTCTCAGCACATCCAATGCCCAGGAGAGGCTGGGTCTTACCAGGTAAAGCTCATATTCGCTATAAGGAACACTGATATTCATGGTGTCCTTGGGGGTCCCAAATCAATGTGACACCCATTGAGGATGATGACAAGGATCCTGGGGGGAGAAAGCACAAAGGGGAAGGCTGAAGGAGTAGACTTTTGACCTTGATCACTATGACCTTCTAGCTGTTTGACCTTAAAAACGTGACCTTCTCTAACCCTCAATCCCACGCATGCAAAATGAAAGGACCAACCATGTTTATCCCATGAGACAGTGAGAATCCAGGGAGACAACACACAGAATCTGCTTAGCTCAGAGCACAGTCCAGATCTAGTCTCTGTAAATCTGGCTTACTTGACAATTATTTAACAAACAAATACTTAACAAACAATTGCCTACAAAAGAAATTCATAGGTGAATGATATTTTAGAGTTCTTTAAAAGAAACTAGAGGGGCCTCCCTGGTAGCACAGGGGTTAAGGTTTCAGTGCTATCAAGCTATCACCAGCCACTGAAGCATGAATTTGATCCCAGGCCAGGAGCTGGCCCACATGGCACAGCAGACCTATCTCTCCCGCTGCTCCCCTCCGCAGTGTACTTCGGTCACTCCACCTGTTCTGCTCCCCACTCTGTCTCTGGTGAATCCTCTTACCATCCCACACCTCTGTCCTACACCCCGGTTCTTATATGCATAAATAAATGAAAATAAGTATTTTTTTAAAAAGACTGACTAGACCGAGAATAGAGAGTTGCTAACAGCTGAGTTGGCTAGGTCTGGCCTGCCATCTTTGATGTCGCTAACCTGCTTGCCCTCCCCACTCCTGGCATACAGCCAGCACCTGAGAGAACACAGTCTCAGCAATTTGAAATTATCTCCAGCCTGTTTTGAATTTCAAACAATGAGGTATAATTTAGTATTAATATATTAATGTAAAATTAATAATAGTGTAATTAATATTCGTTATTAGCAAGAAGTTTGGCTGTCTGCTCAGTGCTTTTGTGCCAAGTCCTGCATTATATGCTTCAATAACTCTGTAAGGTGAATGCTGTTATTATTCCAATGTGCAAAAATGAATGAAGGATTCTTTCTAAAGGGTGACATCTGAGGGTGTCTTATGCAGGGGACTGCTTTCTGGCTTCAAGGTCCACTTCCATAAAAGAGAGCATACACCCTTTACCCCTTTTTCTCTTTTCTTCCTCTCTGCTGCTTAGAGCTTGGAGTGATGGCTGGGACTCTGGGACTCCCTCTGGGGCTTGAGGACAAGCACCAAACCCCAGAGAAGGTGAAAGAGAAAGCTGGAAGAAATCACCATACCTGCCTGGACAGTCCTTCACTGGACTTTACTGGGAAAGAAAGGGGGTAAAATCTCTTTGAGCTAATGTGTCAAGTCAATTAATGACAGCCCAGCCTAATCCTAACTGAAAGGACAAGGTATTGACTGTCCCCAGAAACCAACTTTACTTAGGATCAAAGAATAATATGACCTCAGCCAACTTCTGGCTCACAATTATATTACAGATGGGGCAACAGAGGATCCAGGAGACTAAGTACCAAAGCTAGATACATCACAGAATTGGAATCTGGACTGAGGCCTACCTGGCTTAAACCCTGTATTCAAACTTACTCCTTCTCTCCTGCCTTCTGCCTCACCCGTGGAGCTGACTCTAACCTGCGTTTTACTGAACTCGTCTCCCACCCGGCTACAGTCCAAACTCTCACTCTTCGCAATGGTGACCAATGCTGCGCCTCCAGAGCCTCACTTTTCCCCATTCCCGTTGAGGCCGCTTCCTAGATTGTATCCCAAGTAAATGCATACAACCAGTATCCTTGCTGGAGCTCCCCAGTAAGAGGAATCAGATGTTAATTCAGCCATACTTTCCAAAAGACTTATTAAAGTTAGGCAGATGTGCATTTTTCCTTCAAGCTGAGTCACAGTGAGATTCAAAAAGAATGTCTAAAAATAAGAAGATAATACATTCAAATCAGTTATCAAAGGAAGCTAAAGGTATTTAGGGTATGTCCTTCGAACTCCTAAGGTTGATACCAGGGGAAAACATACCCTTTCAAAAAAGATTCTAGAATATCACTGTGAGAGAGAGAATACTAAGTTGCCCTGACCCTTTTGGCGTTAACTTTGGATCATGTCTAATAAATTAGTCCTTAAAATCATTTTTTTCTATTATGAAAGAAGCTCCTGAAGATGGATTATAACTCAAAAAGAAACTATTTCCTTATGTGGTCACTTTGCTTCATAAATTTTTTAAATCCATGCAATCATAAGACATATAAAAAACTTACATAGAATGATTTTTAACAGTAACTATTTTTAGTTTTCCAGTTATGAATACAGGTTGAAAAATATTTAGAAAATGGAAGGATGAAAATTTAAATCACCCAGAATGTCAAAATCCAGAGAAAATTAATGAAAAACATTTTAGTGTCTGTTCCAGTAGCCTCTCTGCTACATCGTTTCAGATGATTGAAATCAAACTACAGGGTTAGATGTTTTAAGTAAATTCAACGCAGAAACACTCAGGTTCTATATAGAAGATGTTAAATGGAGCCTTTCCCTTAGAAACCCAATATCTAAGGCAACTAATATGAATTTTAAAGATGCAGAACACAGTCACTCTTTTGCAAAGAAAATAGCCATTCTATTGCTCTTTGCAACTCTGATTTTGTGTAAGGAAAAAAATATGACTTGTTCAGTCATTCTTCTGGCACAGTAGCCTCATCATGTAAATAGTTTTGTCATTCCTGGTGTTTGTGGAATCACACCAATTGTTTCAAGTGGTTTTCAAAGACAGCAACCATGTCCATCTGCATTATGGTGGGAAAATAAGGTCCAAAAAAACACATTTCCTGATCTGGAAAAAGAGCAAAATCAAAATCAAAAACAAAAATAAAGATGTAAGATACCCATTGTCTCTTAGGATAGGCAGTATCACAAAATACAGGAGACCAAGTGTCTTAAACATTTATTTCTCAGTCCTGGAGGCTGAGAGGTCCAAGTTCAAGGCACTGGCAGATTCAGTGCCTGGTGAGAGTCAGCCCCCTCATAGGCAACCAGCTTCTTGCTCTGTCCTCAAGGCAGAGGGGTCAAGGAAGTTCTCTGGGGTCTCTTTTGTATGGACACTAATCCCATGCATAAGGCTCCGCCCTCACAGCCTCCTAATTCTATCACATTGGGGATGAGGTTTCAGCATATGAATTTGGGGGAGACACATTCCATCCGCAGCATCCACGTCCTTCTTTTCATCTTTCTTTGCCATGCTGTTCACTAACATGTCTGCTGTCTGCTCACAGAGAAAATGACTTCTTGCTACATCAGCATTTCCTCCCTCCCACTTCCTGTTCCCCCAGTGTTCTCAGGACTGCCTCCTCTGAATAGATGAAGACAGATGGTGGAGGCAGTACAGTACACCTGTTCTGGGCCTGTATACAGAAGTGCACCTGAAAGTCAGAATTCCACACTCTGGAATTCCACTTGTAATTAAATGTCCCAAAAAGCCACATGACCACTGTCTACCCTGTAGAATCAGCCCATTATACCTGTAGACATATAAAGTCCTACACAACCGCTTCAGCACAATAAAACCCAGGTGTTTCTCATTTTCACCCTTGTCTTTCTCAAATATTTAAAGGGTATCCATAGGAACACATTAAAACTTTCACAAGTGCCTCTCTCCACTTCTCCAAAAGACTCCTCTTTCTCCTCCATCCCATCCATCCCTAGGAACCTGATGTCTCAGTGACCTTCCTCCATCTTGGCATCAGGCAACAAGCTGTTGCACCCCTGCTTCCAACTAGACCCCAGGAGATTGTTATTCTTCCAGACTTCTGACTGTTCCTCTCATAATAATCCACCTAGAGTTTCTGGTCTTTTCTTGGAAGGATAAGGGGAGCAGAGCTCAGAGGGTAAAGGGCAGAGGAAAGAAAGGTGATTTTCATTCCATTGTATAGTATTGCCCTTCACTGAACAGTCTAGGAAAATGAGATGGTGGCGATGTATGGTGAGGGATTCCATGAGACTGTGTCCAAAGCATCACCACTCAGAAACAAGCAGAGCACAAAACATTCATCCGCGACATGTCCTTCCTCGAGGTCCAAAATTCTAGCACAAGAGTTTGGCGGGTGATTTTGGTAGGCAATTGATGTGCAAAGTTTTCACAGAAGGTAGATGAGAACATATACCACAGTGGAGACATGGCCTTAACAACCTCCATCTTCTTTGCACACCTACATCCACCACCAGCACCTGCATTACTCCTAGGAGCAAATGACTAGGCAGAAAAAATAGAGCAAATAAGAAGCACACTAAGAATAGATCATTGGGGGCCTCCCTGGTGGTGCTGCGGGTTAAGCGCAGCACTATGAAACTATCCAGCGCCACTGCAGCACAAGTTCAATCCCCGTCCAGGGAAATTACCACATGGCACGGCAGACCTCTCCTGCCTTGCCTGCTGCTCCCCTCAGCAGTGTATTTTGGTCAATCTGCCTGTTCTGTTCCCCACTCTGTCTCTGATGAACCCTCTCACCGACCCACACCTCTGGCCTGCACCCCAGCTTGTACGCAAAAATAAATAAATCTTTAAAAAAAATTAGATCTTAAAAAAAAAAGAATAGATCATTGTTATCAATGTTGTAGCTTTACAATCTTTTCTTATGGTTTTATTTATGCAGAGTCAGTAAGACATTTGCATGGTTCAAAATACACAGGTAAGAAAGGATGTAGAGTGAAAACATCCCCTGAGCCATTCTTGCCCAGACATCCAATTCTCTGCCCCAGAGGCTACCATGTTTCGAATATTTTTTTAAATAAAACATTATAGATAGAGTTGACATCTCCTTTTTCCAAATCTTCTTCAGTGCTCCCTAGAGGCAACCATTATCATGAATATGATGCATCCTTCCAAAGCTATTTTTATGGCTTTTACATACATATGCATGTATTGGTGAACCAGAGAGTTTTGTGCTGTGTGCTTTTTGTAATTCACGTCAGTGGTATCTTACCTTTAAGCACTGCCTTATGCTGTCAGTTCACACTAACTGCTGTGTGATAATCTGGTATATGACTCTGCTAACATTTGATTCATCTATTTTCCTATTGTTAAATAGGAAATTCTTATTTTTCAATAATAAAAACAATGTTAGCACTTTGGTGCTTTCCAAATTAAAATAACACTTAGGGCCATTTCTCCCCAGAAGAAACTATAAATTCCAAATAGTAGAGACAAAACATAATGGAACATTTTATGAAAATTGATAAGCTAATTCTGAAGTTCATCTGGAAGAGAAAACAAACAAAAATAGCCAAATATTTCTTAAAGAAAGGCAGGGAAACTTGTCATTTAGTTTTACAATTTGCTTTTTTCTACTTGCTATGTTTCCCGTAGGGGTGGAAGGATCAGCTCAATGCTTCTAAGAAAGAAATGGTGGGTATCTTCCTTCCCTGGAGGGTATGCTAGAAGGGCCCCTGAGATGGCGCAACCATCTTTCCACAGACCGAGGGTGAAGTCAACAAAGTCCAAATGAGAAGGACCAAGAGAAACCGAGCTAGACCTTGAAGTAGCACAACCGCATGAAACACAGAGGGGCCCAGGAACACCAGTTAAGCGGAAAACGCCATTTTGCCCCCTCTCAAAGGGTCATCTGCACACACAAAGGAAGAGAAAGCAGACTCTTTGTGTGCCCAAAGGTCTTTAGATAGTGTAAAGTTCAAAAGGGAGCGAGAAAGAGAAAGGGTTTCAAATAACAGATTCCCAATTGAACTCTGAAAATTATCCACCCCTTTGTGGGTAAACGCCCAAAAACACGTTCTGTCCAAAGCAGGCCAACTTGAATACTTACCAGGAATCTAAGGCACCTTCCCACAAGGAACTACAAGAAAGCAGTAGGCAAGTCCCAGAGAGAGAAGACAGCGGGAAAGATCCATAATTCAAAATGTGCCATATAATCCACCACGAGGTCAAACACTACAGCCACAGGGACAAGGCCAGGAACAGCTGGTATTTACACGGCATTTGCCATGGCCATGCAGGCTTAAGCATTTTATCCATTTTGATTTACTTAACCCTCACAACATCTCTATGAGGTAGGGTTTGGGAAGGGAATGCAAATTAAGGCAGGTTTTTTAAAGCCCATTTCAGAAAGGAGAAAAACATAAGCTTGCCAAGGCTTGCAGGTTACGGAGCCAAGATTCAGACCCAGTCAGACCCTCTCCTCCAAATTTTTGGTCTTACCCAGGCTGCCAGCAGTTCCCCAAATGCTGTTCCCCAACAGCACCCCATGGGACCAGGAGTGGGCTATGGGTGGGACATATGTCTGTTTCCACTTATTTTTTAAGAGACCTAAAGGTACACGTACTGGTTTTCATTATCCCAAAGCTAATTGAGAATTTAACTCTTTCACTCACCCAAGTCACTAATGAAACTTCTGCTGCCAGGTTACTTCTTAGCTGCTGACAGGAGATGTCCACAGCTGGGTCGATGTTTCCATGTCGATTCATAATCCTATGTGTCAAGATCACTGAAAAAGAAATGCCAAGGATTTTGCTTCAAGTTCGAGCTGCTGCTTTGATTTTAGACACAAGTCTAACCCAGGTATTATGTGTGTAGAATTCAAGAGGTGTGAATGTATGCAGAATTTATTCACACAGACATGGAAACATTCTCCAGTGTGGTGTTCTGGAAGCAAAGCAGTTTTTGTTTTGCTGTTGTGGCCGTGGAAGCTTCAGCCAATGACACTTGGGTTTCAAGTTATACCTTTATCTCCATGCCAAATACTCTTAAATTTTTCATTTAAAAATAGGAGGGAAGAAACAGTCCTGCAAAAATTCTCTTTGTTATCAGGAGCTTATGATGTTTCAACTATGAACAGTCTTTACTATAACTAAATGGGCACTATTTTTTACTTTACTTTTACTTTATTTTTCTTTATCTCTCCCTCTCCTGGATGTTGTTTATTTGGTTGGTTGGCTGTTGTTGTTGGGTTGTTCTGTTTTGTTGTAGATTAATGTAACCACAAAAAAGTTATAAAAAGCAAAATAAATTTTTTTCAAAGAAGAAAAAAGTAGGCAGTACCTCCACATTCAAAGATCAGCTGTCAAGAAACCACAATTCCTAAAGACTGAAAGTGTGAAATGTTTGAATATGTACTTTTCAAAGAGAACCAAAAACTTTTACCTGGGAGATGGGAGGAAAGGTGGTTTCCTAACCTGGTTGGTCCTTGCATATGATTTTCAAAATGGCTTATGAAATTAATCAGACCACTGTAGTAAGATCTATTAGCCACAAATATGTATTGAGGTGCAACTTTTTGTGTAGTAAGATACATCATCACTTCTTTTTTCTAGTCTTATTGAGATATAACTGACAGGTAATAATTTTTTTTCATTTTATATTATAATTTCTCCCCATGCATACTACTTTAAATAAAGCTAGAATCTACCCAAGGGGAAAACAAAAACAAAGCAAAACATCACTTCTCAGAACCTGCCTTTACTTTTCTGTGCAAGTCAAGCATGGATATAATGGAAATGGATAGGAATGAGGCACTTTAATAGTCATTATCTCATGTAAACCTTGAAAGCTCATAAAATGCCCATCATCCCATTTTAAGAGGGAATTGAAGATATTTCCGTTCTATTGCAGTAATAACAGATAGACGCTCTTAATCCTTTGTTGGTACTGAGGTATAATTGACAATGACATTATATTAGTTTCAAGAATACAATGTAATGATTTAATATTTATATATAGTGCAGAATGATTGCCACAAGTAGTTACAGATAATTTTTGTCTTGAGAACATTTTTAGATCCATTCTTTAAGAAGCTTTCAGATAGGGTTAGCAATTCTAGCTATCATGCTGGACATTACACTCCCAGGACTTATTTTACAACTGGAAGTTTGTATCTTTTTATCACTTTCATCCATTTTCTCCCTTCCAACCCCTGTCTCTCACAAGTATCAGTCTATTCTCTGAACCTATGAGGTCAGTTGTTTTTTCTTTTTTAAGATTCTACAAAACAGAGCCTCCCTGGCAGTGCAGCGGGATGAGTGCAGCACTATGAAGCTATCCGCAGCCACTGCAGCATGAGTTTGATACCTGGCCAGGGAGATTCCCACATGGCGCAGCAGACCTCTCCTGCCTTGCCTGCTGCTCCCCTCAGCAGTGTACTTCAGTTGATCTGCCTGTTCTGCTTCCCACTCTGTCTCTGGTGAATCCTCTCACCACCCCACACCTCTGGCCTACACCTCAGCTTGTAGGCATAAATAAATAAATCTTAAAAAAAAAAAAAATTTTACAAAAAAGTCCTCAAGGTAAAATCCATGTTGTGCAAGTGGCAGGATTCTTTCTTTTCATGGCTCAACAAAACTCCACTGGATACCTATATACCACAATTTCTTTATTCTTTCCTCTATCAATAGACACTTAGGTTGTTCCCATGACTTGGTTATTGGATACAATGAGCATGGGTGCGGCTACATTTTCACATCAATGTTTTCATTTCTTTCAGGTAAATATCCCAAAGTGAAATTACTGGATCATATGGTAGTTCTGTTTTTAATTTTTGGAGAAACCTCCATACTATCTTCCACAGAGATTGAATAAATTTACATTACCACCAACAGTTCACAAAGGTTCTCTTTTCCCTACATGCTCACCAAAACTTATTTCCTTTCTTCTTTGATAGAGGTATGCCATATCTAATTGTGATATGATATGACATATCATTCTTTTTTTAAGATTTATTTATGCATACAAGAACTGGGGTGGAGGCCAGAGGTGGGGGGTGTGTGAGAGGACCCACCCACAACAGAGTGGGGAGCAGAACAGGCGGATCCACTGAAGTACACTGCTGAGGGGAGCAGCAGGTGAGGCAGGAGAGGTCTGCTGCGCCATGTGGGAAGCTCCCTCACTGGAGATCGAACTCGTGCTTGCAGTGGCTGCTGATAGCTTCATAGTTTTGAGACTTAACCTGTTGCACCACCAGGGAGGCCCTATGACATATCATTCTAGCATGTATGACATGTCTCACTGTGGTTTTGATGAGCATTTTCTTGGTGACGAGTGGTGTTGAGCTCCTTTTCATGTACCAGTTGGTCATCTGTATATCTTTTTTTTCAAAAATGTCTCTTTAGAGCCTCTGCCCATCTTTTAATTGGATTGTTTATTTTTACTATTGAGTTTTATGAGTTCTTTTTAATATTTTGGATATTAACCCCTTATCAAGTACAAGATTTGCAAATATTTTTTTCATTTTGTTGATGGTTTCCTTTCTGTGCAGGTTCTTAATCCTCTGATCAAAGCACTTTCTACTTCCATGCTACTTTTATAAATGTACATAGGGACAGTGATTCAGCACCATGGGCAAGACAGCATGAGATAATTCTCAGTATGAAGATTATTCTCCTCCATCTCCAGAGCCACAAAAAATGGACATATTTATAAAATTGGAATTCACCAAATTTCCAGGACTACACACACTACTTCAATAGCTAATAGTAATAGGAACTTAATTTGTGTTACAGAGTCATAGTTTAATGGTTGATGAAGACCCATAGTTTAAGTCTAGATAGATTCAAATCATTATGTTATACACCAGAAACTAATATAATGCTATATGTCAACTAGACCTCAATTTTTTAAAAAAGGAGAAAATTTGCAGGTGAAAGATTGACAGGTCTACACTTCATCTATCAACTTGAATATGTGCACCACCGCTCAGAGTGGGAAAGTGACAACATGAACCCAAGATGCCAACAGAAGGAAAGGCTCCGAACAGGACAGGACATTGCCCTTAGGTATTTTATTAATGCCCTAGTGCAGAGGGATTGGTAGGAAACACTAGTAACTCTGGACTGTGGGGCTATTTGTGTCACTGTGATTTTGTTTGCAGTTTAATGTACTGTGACATACACTATAACATGCTTTCCTGCATGTAGATTCAGCCATTCTCAAATCATCACTGGTGATCTTTTAGAGTCATATGTTGAAAGAAGGACTCCCCAAAAAGAGAGGAGTCCCAGAAATTGGAGAGACTGTTTTTTCTATTGTTGTTACTAGTGATCATATCCAACTGACACTTGCTCTAAAAATTCTGGTGCCTGGAGGAAACAAAGGTAGGTAATCAGTGTGAACTTTCCTCAAACAAGTTTCATTTGTTTGACTTCCTGAACTAGTTTCATCACATATTAAATAAGTAATGTTTTTTAGGCCTACAGTGCTAAATATAAGATTTATCACAAAACCTCCTCTGACTTACTAAGAAATGTGCTTGAAGCCCTAATTCTTCCCTAGGTAAATCAGAGATTAAAATGTGTGCCTTTTCATTATGTTTCTAAACCTTTGTAAGATGCTAGAAGAAACAATGCAGGAATGTATAGATGTCAGAGGTCATTTCGTACCATGAATGATCAGTGCCCAAAGGAGATTCCAGATTTTCTAAAACTTACTTCATTTTAGAAAATTGCGTAGTTTGCCTTTATGGAAAATGAATTCTTTCCAAAACCAGTTCCTGCGACATTCACCCCAGGCCTCTCTCGTTGGTTTTCTGACACATTTGCATGAGTCACTTGCACACTTTTGGAGTCTAAGCCTTGGAGAAAGAGGCTTTGTTTTGTTTTATGCAAAACCTTTGACTCCTATAATGTGTGGTTCACACCTTTGATGTCATATAAATGACAAATAATCATCGTTAGAGGCAATAACACCTTCAGATGTGAAGTTTTACAACAATCCCTGTTTTCCTTCAGCTGCTAAAATCATTAAATTGATGACATTGCTGGAGCCGCAGAGCTGTGTGCCTCTGCTCTGTTGACTTCATCTTTGCATTGGCAGGAACGTGCTTTTAATGTGGGAATCATATGATGGTGTTCAAATATCTTGTGCTCTGTAAAGATTATTAGCTGTAAAAACCAAATGGGATTTTATCCATTGTCATCGTCCTCTATTTTCCTTGACATGTTCGTCCCATCTATTGGCAAACCAAATTCAATGTCAGAATCTGCTCCAAAATACCAACAATACGTTTGGTAATTGCAAAGCTAACACCTATGAATAATAAAATGGCAAACAAGCAAAGCACCATCAAAAATTCAAAATGATTATATTTTAATGATTAGATTACTTCCTGTGTGTTATAGTATACAAAGCAAGGGGCTTTGTCTTTTTCAAGATTGAATTGCAGGGAAATTTTGGGCCTCAGGACCATGAGGGCAGAGGCAATATTTTTCCATCAATCTAGTAGTCAAGCACATCTAGGAAAGTTGCAAGTTGAGTAAGAAAAAAGGATTCCTGGCTCCTTGCTCATCTTCCCTAAACACTTAAGTTAATTACATGAAGAATATATGAGAAATTAAATGTCCTTGACCTCCAGTGCCAATTCAGGGGGCAAGAAGACAAAATTCCAATTTTAGCCCTGTCATTGATATGTTGGACTTACTAACATACCCTTTAAAATCAATCTCAATTTGTTTATTCTAGAACTAGGAAATCTAGCATCTAACTCATTTTTTAGGTGAACAAACCAATGTTCAGTTAGCTCAGGGGACTAGACCTGAGCCACCTCCTTGACCATACGGTTTGCATAAGCCAAGACACCCCAGTGCTACACGGCAGAGCTCCACACTCACGTTAGGATTTACTCTCTTGCCCGCAAACTGCCTGCCTTGTCTTGAGTGCCACACCCAACCCTCTTTCAACTCATCACCTTTCCTCTTAGCTGATGTTTTATAACTCCAACTAGCACAACTAGTTTCCTTGAACTTGTGCTATTAAATCCCAAATACCAGGCCTCCCTGGTGGTGCAACGGGTTAAGTCTCAGCACTATGAAGCCATCCGCAGCCACTGCAGCATGAGCTCAATCCTTAGCCAAGGAGCTTCACACATGGCGCAGCAGACTTCTCCTGCCTCGCCCACTGCTCCCCTCAGCAGCGTATTTCAGTATATCCGCCTGTTCTGCTCCCCACTCTGTCTCTGGTGAACTCTCTCACCCCCCACACACATACCTCTGCCTGCACCCCAGTCCTTGTATGCATAAATAAATAAATCTTTAAAAAAATAAAATAAATTCCAAATACCCTAGGAGGTGTAATGCCTCGTGATGTAACAACGTCCACAAGTATTGAGTGCTTTCCTTGCCCAGACACTGTATCCGGCATGCTGTAAACACACTTTCATTTCAGCTTCATGGCACTACAAGGCCTGTATCAGCACACAGATGGGGAAAGTGAAGGTCAGGGAGCGTAATTAACATGCTTAAGGTCACACAGCCACCAGAATTTGTGCCCACCTCCATCTGTGCACTGCCTGTCATTTCTTTCCAAAGCATTTGGTCATTCACCCAACACAATTTTTCAACATCAAATACATGCCGGGCCCAATGCTGGAAGAACAGAGAGCGCAGAGATGAAAGAACAAAGTGGGGTGTCAGTGGCAAGAGTGACACACTATACTGAGCATCTTGCCCAGAACAGAGGGCGTGCCGAGGCCCAGGGCACCACAGGCTTGCCAAGGGGCTGGTCCTGGGCAAGGATAAATTAGACCTTGTCTGAAGAAGGCATTTTTCTAATCCACCATACACGCAAGGGGGCCTGCAAATTCCAAGTTTTTCTTTCTGAGTTTCCTCTAGCCCTGGTTACCATTCTCCCACAGCTCCCCGATTTATAGAGGCTGTGGGCTCCCAGAACCCGGGCCTGTAGGTCTAAGGCAAGCGTCTTTCCCCCACAGCATAGCTAGACAGGAGGTTCAGCAAGTCACTCCTTTTTCTGTTTTTATTCCCTAAGCCCTCACACTCGGTCGGTATTTTGTAAGTCGCTAACATTTGCAGCATTCGGTTCTCTGGCTGCCTCTCCTCTGCCTCTTCCCTCACTCCCCACTACCCATGCAGTGGCTTTTCTGCCCCAGTATTTGAATACTGGCTCAGCTTCCCTTTTTAAATTACTTCTGCTGTCAGCTCATTTAGTGGCATGTTCATCCATAGGTTTGGGGTTTGCTCTTTTTTTCTAAGTTTCTTCCTCCAGCAAAGCTTTTGACGCTAGGGTTGCGGGCTTAGCACGTTGTGTTCTGGTCATTTGGCACTTGCCTTTCCATGTACTTCATCCACCATATGCTTTGCCGACTGCCTCTTTATCTCTACAGATTTGTAAAATGTTCTGTAATGGGTTATAAAAGACAGGGTGGAGGGGGGACCTTGCCTTTGATTTTGATTTTTCACTTGAGTTTCCACATTTGTCTTAAGTGGGTTCATTGAGCTTGGGGAAAATAGCAATCAAAGCAACTAAGTAGCCATGAGATATAAACAAAGCAAAATAGTTAAACCCTCCAAAGATGAATTGTGCTTAAAAAAAAAAAGTCTGATGATTTACTCGGAGCAAGAAATTAAAAAGTCGAGTAGAAAAGGAACAGTGAAGTGTGAGAAGGAAATGCTGACAGCTAAATTACCCTTCAAGTAAGGGGAGAGTATCATCCCACCCAGTCTCCAGGAGAAAGCTCTCATGCCGGAGCTGGAGCTGAGGCTCAGATGGCCCTGGATGGGTCCTGGGGCCATTATCCTCCTTCCTGTACTCAGTTACCAGTTCTTTCTCCATTACAACAAATGTTTGGATACGTTCAGCCAGAGGCTCTTTGGATGATGAGCACGTTCCTACAAAGCAGCAAAAAATAAACAAGATATGGTTGGTGCCTATTTCAAGAACCCCATATGGCTGCTTTGAAACAGGGCTGTCCACCTCGGAAGGCCAGCTTCCCATTGAAAGGGTGTCCATTTCATCCTGAGACCAGCTTTACAAATCAATGACAAGATCCTGTCTCTGTCTGTCACTCACATCAGCTGTGGCAGGCAAGAAGTGGGGGGGAGGGAGATCTTTAATGACTCCAGAAGCTTGCATATGTGTAAAGCTGAAACCAGCTCTCTTGGTTCATTCTCCTGGTTGGCAGATGACTGTGGTAATTAAGGTAAACTCCTAATAACCCTTTTCAGAGAGCAGCATCGACTGTTCCCAAACATGTTGAGAGGAATCATATGGAGCAGCTTGAAGCTCAGACCAATCCTTCGAGAAAGTGCTGCCAAGAACAAAATCTCCCACGGGGAAAAAACAAACCTGGAGAAGTCAAAACACCTCTGTACCACGCCGCTGTCTCAGCAGGAGTCCCGGGCCACACCCTTTTGTGATAACGAGTTTGTGTTCCAGTTTTCAAGATCTGAGCTCTCTCTGACCCATCCTATTTTAAAGCAGGCATTTTAATGACTGTATCTGCCAGGGTTTTAAGCAGTGGCTGGCAAACTTTTGCTGTAAAGTGCCAGATAATCAATATTTTCAGCTTTGCTGGCCAGGACATCTCTTCAGCAACTATCAGCTCTATCGTAGTGGCAGGAAGGAAGCTGTAGACAATAGGAAGCATGTGAGTGAGTGGGTGCACACCGACAAAGATTTATTTATAAAAACAGGCCAACTGGGCACAGGGGCTGGGCTGTCAAGACCCCTGCCCTTGAGGATGAGGTAATACGGTCTGACCCAGAACAAACCAGGACATCGACTTCCTTCCTGTCCCCTGAACTGAGCTCAACCACCATGAAGAAGAAGGTCCCAGTCTAGGAGGGAAACCACCCATCTGGGATGTCTAGACTTTTTAAGCCCTCAACATCGATGACACATACAGCATTATTTAGTCTCTCGCTCATTTACAATGAGTCACAGTTTGATTTGCTAGATTCTCTGCTTCAATAATAATATTGAAAGCCCACCACTATTAGTCACAGCAAGAAGCTGCCCCTAAAACTGGGAGCGGAAATTACTTTACAGTTTTAATTTCAGACTCTGAACTAAAACAACTATATATCAAATGGTTTTTAATGTTGTGTTTGGGACTAGCACAAACAGGAATGATCACTTTCAAGTCTAGCTGTTCTCCATGGCAGAATGTTGTCTGGCGTCTTGAACTGAGTACTGAATTGAGCAGATGTGCCACCCAGTTCAAAGGGAAAGGCATGGGCTTTCGGCTCAGACAGGCCAGGATTCTCACCTTGGCTCTGCCATTTACTACCCAGACCCTGTTCAACCTCTCTGAGTTTGTTTCCCTATTTGCAGAATGATGCAACAAGCTCTGCTCTCTCTGGCCAGGAATCAGGGTGTTGGGGGCAGAGGGCTCTTAAATGAGTTTTGTCTATTGGACAGTGCTCCTCACACAGGAAAGGTCATAATTTTTTTAAACCGGAACCAATCACTAGACACAAGAGTCCCTCTATAACACAGCATCCATTTGTGCTGCTGGTATGACCCTGAAAGTAGGCTTAGCCATTGAAAATCCATGTGGTCCCATGGATTAAGTTCACTGGGGACATACTAGTGACCATGTATTGAAAGCGAGTTTTCCCCACCATTTCTTCTCTTTAGCTCTTAGGAAAAGGGAAATCACTAGATAAATCTAGAAAAATAGGCAGGCAGCTCATGGAGGCTCAGTGAGGAAGTCAGCTCTTTCCCCTCTGAACACCCCTCTTGCTTGTATGTGTACCCTGGAAATTTGCCCACCCTACTCTTAGTGACAGATGTATCCCTACGTTAGTGGTTCTTCTGCCAGATTTTTCTTCTCAACTCAAGATGTCCCCTCTCTTGATAGTTACATCTCTCCTGGTTATAAAATGTTTTAAATCATGTATTTCTTGCCATGATAGGGTGCCCTTGAGATGGTCAGTCTGAAAGGGGTCCAAGGAATAAAGTAACTTTTCTCAAAAATAATCCATAGTGAAAAAAATATCACTTAAATGGGGTGAATGGTAGGGATGTCGATCCTCTCCCTGGTGGATAAAACTAAATATTGTTGAAATGTCCAATTAATTCCATTTCAATGGTTTATATAACTCCCAGTCAAAATTCCAGTTGGGGGGAGAGGTTTTTGTTTCATATACCTTGAGAAGATTATTCTAAAGTTCATGTAGATGACTAAACAGATGAAACCAGCTTAGGAAAGTTTTAAAGCAGAGTGAAAGCCAGAACAATGGCAATATCTTCTTACTGAAACAGACTCCAATGTATGTATAGTAAAGGATAGGGACAGATTGTCAAGGTAAAAGCATAGCAATTAAGTGCTACCTCCTACAGGAAGCTTTCCTTCTTTATCTCATTTATCTTTTGGATTAAATGTTCTTTTTTGATAACCATGCAGTATTCTTTGAATGCTTCTTTTACTTTATCGATCAAAGTATGCCATATGTACAACTGAGTCCAGAACATAAGAGTTAAACATCTCAATGAATTCTCGCAAAGTGAGCATACATATGTAGTCAGCATCCAGGCCAAGAAACAAAACACTATCAGAATCCCAAAAACCTTCTCATTACCTTTCCATGGATAACCCCTGCTCCAGCATCAATGTTTCTCTTGATCTCTATTATCCTGAAGTCTAAGAAAGATTGATTTTGCCTATTCTTAAACTTTCTATATATGACTCAGATAATACATACTTTTTTGTACCTTGCTATTTGACTCAATCTTATTTTTCTAAGATTCATCCTTGCTAGAGATCACATTTCTCTTGCTCTACAGTATCCCAATAATCGAATATATTATAACATAGTCTTCTGATCTATCGTAGATGCTATTTGTCTCGTTTCCATTTGGTTCCATGTGCTGCTATGAACATCCTTGCATGAGTCTTTCTGTTGAATGCACATGCACAGTCCTGTTAGCATTGTCCTAGTGATGGGGGCTTGAGGTCATAAGGTGTGTGTTGTGTTATCTTTAGTAGATGATGCTAAACAACTTCCAAGCAATTTACATGTCACAACAGCAGTTAATGAGAGTTTCCTTTGTTCCACATGCTCATCAACACTTGGTATTGTCTGTTTCATTTGAGCCATTCCGAGGGTGTCCTGGGCACACATCTGAAAGCACACTGTCATCCCCTGTGTGCTTGTTTATCTCCATCACAGCTTTGCAAGAATCCATTCTACAAACTAAGAAAGCAAAGCCCAGAGAGTCTGAGAGATATGCCCAGGGTCACAACTTCCAAGTATTCTTTACATTGCCCATAAGTCCCTAGTGAGCTATGTTCAGAGGACCAGGGAAGACAAGTTGTCTTCTTTAAAAGAATTGAAAAACCAACTTTCAGATCATTAATGCTACTTGCTCATATAACTATACCACTCCAGTAAAAACATGGGCAAGGCTCTGTGTGTGTGTGTGCACGCACACACACACAGCATTTCTACATCGAAGGTTTAATTTAGAAACACACTGCTGTTAGTTAAATGATCCTGCAACCAACAGCCACGCATCTCTCCTTTATCTCCCTTTGGTTAAATGTTTTGAAATGAGTTTCAAATGGGGTTGGCTCCAATGACAGCTCTTCATTTCACCTTGTTTCTGTGGATGCCATTTGTGAGACTATTTCATGGTGCTGTTAATTACCCACGTCAAGAGGTTATTTTATTGTTTCTAGAGAAGTGGAGTTATAAATGTAAATATTCTGAGGCAGCAGTTTTTTTCTCAGCAAACTAAAAATAGTTCTCACTACATGAATCAATGCATATATTAAAATTTGCGTTATTTCAGTTATTACTAATATCCTAAAATATTTTTCAGGCACAGATCTAAGTGTGGGAAAACTAAGGCAGATGGTGTGATTTTAAAGCAGACTGTAAGTCCAAAAGATGTGGATTTGAATCCCCATCTGGCATTCAGACAACAACCATAACTTCCCCAGACCTCAGTTTCCTCATCTCTGAAATGGGCGCTATACTATTTGTTTGTGTTGTTATGAAGTTCAATAGACCACTGCATGAAAAACAATAATATGATAATAAATGCATAGTCATTACCAACTGATGATTGAGAGTTAAGGATTCTGTCACCAGGATAAATGGTGTAAAGAACTTACAAAGTAGTAGCTGAGACTGCAGATCCTAGAGCTGTGCTACCTGGATACACATCTACCTGGATACATATTCTGACTTGACCAGTTGGTAACTGTGTTACTTTGTGCAACTCACTTAACCTCTCTGAGCTTCAGCTTCCACGTCTATAAAATGGGTAGCAATGAAATCAATTTCCTGTTGTTCTGAAGATGGACTGCGATAACCTGTGATGCCTGCTTTGGACAGAACTTAACACAATGTTGAACAAATAATAAAATGTTTGCTACAAACGGGTGTGGGTTTGCCCCCAGAAAGCTCATTCCTGAACCTTTATCACCCAATAGTGTGGAAATAGGCTGATTTCCTTTGCCGAGGTCCACTTATTCCAGCTAGGCCACACACTTCCACTCTAATTTTTTGATGTGTTCCTCAAAATGGAAAATAGATGCCTTAAATATGAATAAAAATGGAAACTTTCTCTCCTAGGTGTCAATAAAAATGACTTTTTATTCCTCAGGAAAAAATTTCTCTTTTGCCCCCCCAGCAAACCCTAGTGTCAGAGGCTCGCTGAGCGCAGCATGAGGCGCTGGGCCTTGCTGAGAATCGCAATGTGCGGGCAGCTGAGCAGACAGAGCACAGCGAGGGGCTTCGGCACCTCGGGCAGGCAGGGGGAGCAGCGCAGCCTCGACACAGCCCAGTGGTCGCCTCCTCGGAGCCTTAAAATGCGGTGCCAGACAGGACAGCCTCGCAGGCCACAGCCCCCAGACGTTGCTTAGCTGGCAACATGGCGACTCCAAACACTGCCTGGCTGTGGAAGGAGGCCTCGACTCCAGCCCGCGGAGGAAAGCCGGAATACTGAGACTCCAACCTGGGTTCAGATCTCAACTCCGAGGAACGTACTATGCTCAATGAAATAAGTCAGAGGAAAAAGAAAAATAATGGATGCTATGATTTACAGGAGGAATATAAGGAAACCGAACAACAGGTCAAAAAATAAGATAAAACTTGTAGGCAACTATAGGTCTGAGGCTTAAAGCAGGTTAGAAGGTCAAAACGGATCAAAAGGGATCAAGATGGGGTGGGAAGAGCACAGGTGCTGTGGTGGTGGGAGATTTACGTGGACTACACCTGAGGGGAGAAATCAAATTCTGTACCGAAATGACCAATGTTAAAAAAATTTTTAAGAAAAAAAAAAAATCTCAGCTCCACCATTTAAAACACCTGCGCGGGGGCAGAGGGATGGTAAGAATATTTACCTCAGTTGTAATTGTGAAGAATAAATGAGATGAAGTAGGTTTGGTGAGCACTTCTGACAGGAGCTGGAACCTAGCAAGCCTGATGATAAATTTCCAGACCTCCGTGCTAATGTAGCTGGATCCTTCTATCTGTGACCTCTCCAAGAGCATGGAAAGAAATGGAAGGCTCGGAGAAGAGCTGGACTACATTTTGCTGCAGACTTTGGTGTACAAAAACAATCACCGTTTCAGCCTGAAGGGCTTCACATGGTCAGACTCATCCATTGGGCTGCAAGCCACAGGCAGAGAAGGCAGAGTCCTCCTTGCCACAGCTTAATTACCTTCCATCTCTGCTTACAAACTGGCCAGATTTCTTTTCTTATGCAAGTTTGCTAAAAATGTCAAGCAGCAGCCAATACACCTCTTTTAAACCATTTCCCCTAAAGATACAGCCTCAGGAGATCCATGGTCTCTCTTCCAAGGTGGTCACAAGGAATAGTTTCTAAATTTTCCCCACATCAGAAGCAGGGCACCAGCCTCCTCGCCTGCCATCTTCATCCTTCCTGCCCAGCACATGGCACCTGCCCAGGAAGCCAAGCACACATGTTCTTAGGGGTTATTTACAGGAGTGTTTTATTTCTGTTTCCAATCATATTAGAAAGGATTCGGTTATTCTAATATATCAGGCACTAAAACACAGTGCAAACTGTGGAGTCAGACGGCCCAGTTGCAATCCAGATGCCACCCTTCAGTGCTGTGCAACCTTTGACATACTACTTAAGTGCCCTGAGACTCAGTTTCTTTTTCTGTAAAATGGAGGTGGTAGTTCCAGTAACCTCCTCAAGGGGTCATTGTGAGCCCGTGAAGAACATTTGGTACCAAGCCTATAAGCCCTTAGTAAATGTTAGCCCTGATTGTTGCTAAACACCCATTATGTTTTGAGCATTGTGCAGTTATAGGAAGATCATGGAAAGCAGGCTGGCTATACACTGTCTTTAGTGCCATGTACTAAAACAAAAAACGTATGGAAGCAAAAATATTGCCAATGACACAACTAATTACTTACACTACAGGAACAATAAATGCTAGGAAGATGTTCCAAATTGTTTACAATCTTCATAAGCTGGGGCATCTGAATCAAGGGAGATTTGCTGATCTAATGAACCAGATCCAGTGTTTATAATAATCTACATGGTAAATCTAAAAAACACAAAGTAAATTTAGAAAAAGTCACCTCTGTTTGCTCATTCTAGTTTATATAAAGTTTTTTTTCCTCAGTTTATATAAAGTTTTAAGGTACTTTGCACTGTATTTCACACCTGTATAGAGGAGAATGTGATTAAGAACAGCCTCAGCGGAAAGACCAGGAAATACGGAAGTAGGTAAGGACTAGAACCACAAAAAGGTAAAAAATAATAATAATAAAATAAAATAAATAAGTCAAATATGGATGACAGTATATCAATATTAACTATAAATGTAAATGGACTAAACACACCAATTAAGAGACACACCATAGCAAGATGGATCAAAAAACAGAACCCAACCTTCTGCT
>PVIJ01011476.1:5000-49065 GCA_004024925.1 Scalopus aquaticus
GTGAGTTGCTGTTGACTAGGGCATAATATTATGTTATGTAGGTCTTTAACTTTACATGGGCAAATTTTGACTTGCAATTTCCTTTCCATAATTCAGAACCAATAATATCTTCGCTGGTCTCAAATGTTCAAGTAGGTCCCTGACGAGCTCTTGCACCTTCATAGACCACACAGGCAAACTGTTCCTCTCCAATGGTACCAAAAAATACACCGAAGAGAAGTGAGGGGCATTATGGAGGTGCAGTGAAACATCTGGGCGCGAAAAGCTCTGCTCTTGACCAAAACAAACATGTCCCAACCCTCTCCCCATTTCTCTTTAAAGGGCCATGTATCCTCCTTCTATGCAGACAGTCAAGAAAAGAAAAGACTAGACACTCCTTTCATGCCAGCTGGAATGACTGGGAAGACCTTTCTCCTGGTCAAGGACAAGAGTTCACAATCATTAGTGTGTGTGATCCTTTGACCTCAGATGTAAGACTTGACAAGATTTCAACCCCTAGAATCAACAAAAATATTTCAAACAAATCTGAAAAGCCATAAATATATGCAAGGATCATTCTGTGACTTTTAAAACTTTTCACAAATCTGAACTCGGAAATAAAAGGGAAGGGATAAACACTGAGTGAATTTTATCTACATGTTCACAAGTATATAAATATTCTTATAACTATTTATATATAGTTATCTATATTTTATATGAATCTGAGATAGTTTTACATATACAGCATCTATTTAATATAACTCTATTAAACATTTCTTTAATATATTTTCTCACTTTATATTTTAACCGATTAAAAAAGGAAGTTTTCATCTGGATCTACACTGTCTCATTTATTTTCTCCCCGCTCTTCTGAGGCTCATTTGCCACTACTTGAATTGTTTTTAGAAGTGGGGAAATCTATTCATTCTGTCAGGTTTCAGACAGATAGACAAAAACAAAAACATAGCTTCACATTTGTCCTGCACAAAAGTGATCACTGGCCATAATTAATCAGTGATGTGCGCTGCTGTGGACATTTAGAGACAATCCTTCCAATTGTCTTTTCTCCCCAACAAGCCCTGCTCACTCAAGTGTTCAGGTACTCAGTTACATTCAACACAGGCTAATTCACTTACCTTCAACAAGTGGGCTATTGATTTTTGCCTGTTTTCAGAACAGCCTGGGGCTTTCTGAACGACAACAGTGTCCCCTATTAAAAAAAAAAAAAAATCACGAGGTTCTGGGGAAATGCCCTTTCACTCCTTATAATCAGACTTCCTTCACATTTGTCTGGACCTGTTCCTATATTCAACTTAGAGTTTTCAAAGTTCTTTTCACTTAACTCTGTCAGAATCTGGCATATTCCTTGCCTTTTTAAGCTGAGAGGTCAACAGGATTTGCTTTTGTTCAGTAGGGGCTCATGTGAAGGGTAGAAGAAATTCTGCAAAATAGCAGGAACAAAGCATAGGGCATCTTTCTTTATGTCTTTTTCTCTTTATTTTTTTTTTTTTTGGTAATTAACTTGTGAAAAATGCATGACTTCACATTCAAGTTTACCAAAAAGTAAAAAAAGTAAATCGTGAGTAAACATCTAATTTGTACTTTTATATTTATCATAAGTCTTATATATAATAATAAAGGAAAAAGAATGGATAAAATCTATGACATTTTAACTGTACTAAATTCTGTAAATGAAAGTACAGAATAAGAAGAGAGATTACAAACAGAGCTATTTTTTAAAGAATGATCTCTTTTTATGTTAATTACATTAATGTTAATAATAGCCCAGTAGTAATTCTTGACTTCCCTAAAGAAACTGATGATTGGTTGTGAACTATTACTTTGATAACCAGAAAATCTAAATTTAAAGTAAATAATGTTCTTAATGGGGGGAAAGGAAGAGTTTGGGGTAAACAGCCCTCTTAACAGACTCTTTTCTAACTAGATATCACTGAACAATAGACATTTGTGTAGCTGCTGTAACAAAGAAATAAAGCTGCCCATCCAATTTAGTTGCTGAGTCTAATAGAAATGTGCATGTTTCAGCTTCTTTCCTCACTCAGAGGCATTTGAACTTGCATTTTAGTTAGGGGGTCAAATATGGGCGATGGAAAAAAAGAACAAGCCTGCCCCTCCTTTCATCCTACCCCACCAGAAGGAGGGATCCATTTAACCACTGAGTGCCTCAACGTTGTTTCATTAAGACCTCTTCCTGTGGCTCTGAGGAAGAAGGAAGATAGCTGGGTATTCACATCTGCTATAAACATTCAGGAATGCTGCACAGTACAGAACCGGGCCTCTAAGCACCAGGGGCCAGAGTTGTGGTTCCAGATAGTGTCTGAGTCTCTAAATAATGAAGCTTAAAATTTTGTTTATTGATGAAGTTGCTCTAGAAAAGATGGCACTGGGGGGCTTTTAAACTCTAGGCACACTTTGTACTCTTTGATTAGCAAAATGGTAATGGAAAACTGGCTATCCTTTTCACAAGGGCCAAGGCAAAGAAAAAAATAAAAGGCCTCGTTTTCCTTTGGCTGAGAATGGAAAATTAGGGACTCCTTGGTCAAGATCTTTACCTTTGTGTTTTGCACCTGGAGATTTTTTTTTAGGGCTAAATTTTCAAATCACCAAGTATTGATTACTTGCAGCATGTCTGAATGCAACATACCTTGAGGGAGACGGAGGAAGCAGGAGGCTGGAGAGACAAGGCTAACATTTAAAAATAATCAGGGAACAATGAAGTATCAAGTATCATCAAGTGGCAAGCTTAAAGGATACTGATCCATCAGACATTCCTAGACTGTTAATGTCTAGCAAAATGAAAAATAATAAGAGTGAGCAGTTTGACAAAGACTTGTCAAATTTTTAGTATGCCAATTAAGGGCTTTAAAAAGAAAACAAATCAGAAATAATATTAAAACAAAGACTAGAAACAAAAATGGAAAGGAAAAGAAGCTATCATTTCCGTCATCTTCATTAAAGGAAAAAGACATAACATTTTAAAAACAGAAATAATGCACTTTGTGTGAACTTTGCTACTTTATATTTTTCTCATTTTTAAACACACTAGTGAAAATTTTGTCACAGATCAGCCTTTGTGATCTGACAGATGACAATTTCTTCTGCTTCTTCTTATACTGTATCTCAGCACCATTTTGGCACACAAGAC
Organism: Scalopus aquaticus; assembly: GCA_004024925.1. Taxonomy (NCBI): domain Eukaryota; kingdom Metazoa; phylum Chordata; class Mammalia; order Eulipotyphla; family Talpidae; genus Scalopus; species Scalopus aquaticus. Next base: position 8,146 of record PVIJ01011476.1, read on the forward strand.
TCCATGTTTCTTGTTGTTGTTGAATAAACAAGACACCATATTTATGAATGAACACCTGTGAGGTAAAGCGTTTGTTCATGGGAGTCTGGAAGTCGGCAGTGAAAGGAAGAAACAGGTACTCCCTGTTACTAAAGAAACAGGTAACTCCCATAGTGTGGGGGACCCTGAATGTGCTGGTGTGGAGGAGAAAATGAGAAAGGCTATCCTGAGGAATAACATTCAGAGCATATGTGAAGAAAATATTCGAACCCACCTAAATTCAGAAGCATCTGAATGTTAGATATATTCCAAATGCAGGTAGTAATTTTTGAGGCAGTCCACTGAGATTCAGGCATTGATAGATGGAGAGTGGTTCCCTATCTCAAGTACACTGAGTCCAACACAGTAAGCCACAAAGCGATGTTTAAGAAAAAAAAAATGAACAACTTGTTGAAGAAGAGATGGCTGCAATGGGTTTTTGTATCAGGGGAGAGAGAATGGGACCAATTAGAAAACTAGACAAAGTGGGGCCTCCCTGGTGGCGCAGCGGTTAAGCACTGTGCTGTGGAGCTGTCAGCAGCAGCGATGCGAGTTCGACGCCCGGCCGGGGAGAATCCCACACGGTGTGGCAGACCTCTTCTGCCTCACCCGCTGCTCCCCTCAGCAGTGTATTTCTGATCTGCCTGTTCTGCTCCCCGCTCTGCCTCTGGTGAACCCTCTCGCCGCCCCACATCTCTGGTCTGTACCCCAGCTTGTATGTATAAATAAATAAATCTTAAAAAAAAAAAAAAAGAAAACTATACAAAGTGGGCAGCGGCCCGGGAACAGGGTAGGGAGGTAGGGAGGATGGATGAATGGAAAATTACTAAGAGGAGAGGGTCATTCTTGCTACTGACCTAACAGGACTCCTGCTGAAGGCAGGCCAGGGTGATCAGATATCACCTGGAGGATGGGGAGGAATGACGAACGTGTCAGATATCAAAGGTGGGAGATTCTCCATGATTGTTGTGAAAATCTGGGCTATGCAATAGGAGTTCAAAAGTTGACGCCTAGTTAGGCAGAGGATTCAGAGGAGCCTGACTTAAGTTTTGTCAAGAAGAAACTATTTGTTAGTGGTCCTCTCAAATTAACCTCAGGGCATAGAGGTTTTTGCTGTTTAAATGCTCATGGTTTCCTGTGTTTACCCAATGCGCATTGTTTTCTTATAATGATAGCTGGAATCTCTATGGTGCAGTTGGAACTGGTGAGAGGACAGGTTCTGGGGTCAGAGGCTTGAGCTGGTACCTGGTACCCCCTTCACTAGCTGGCGACCTGAGCAGTGTTTTAAACCCTGAGCTTGAGATGCCTTGTCTGAGCGATGCCAAAAGCAAGAGGACCTCTCTCAGTGTAGTAGAGGGGCTGAGAGAAGATGACTAAGGCCTAAATAAAACACAGAGCTCAAAGTCTGGTCCTTGAGGGACACTTGATAGAGAACAACTAGAAAGAAGAAAGAAAAAGTCTGGTGGCAATTATTGTTTCGCTTCTATTGCATTCACAATTTCTAAAAACATGGCAGAGACTAGAAAGGCAGAATATTGAATCTTGTTGTGTCCGAGAGCACAGAAAGGTTTAATTGGAAAGAAGAGACTTGAAAATGAATCAACAGTGACCAGTCAAAAACATTACAGACCAGAGAGCAGAGATTCAGGCCCCAGTATCAACACTGACCAAGTTACGTGACTTTGGGGCAATCACTTAACATTACTAAATATCAAACTTCTCGTCCGTGAAGTGTAGATTATGATAATATCTACTCCTAGGTGGCCTGAATGATGATCCTACAAGATAAAACACTCAAACTACTTTCAGTAGTACCCACCATAAATTGATCATGAGAGAACTATGGTTTATTATTAGTATCACTGGTACTATCCTCACAATTATCAGAAGATCTTATCTAGAAACTTAGTAGAAAGGATAGGGCTGCTTTAGATCTCATGTTATCATTTGCCTGTGAAGGAATGATGCTATTAACGCAATGCCTTTCACTGTGGAACCAATAAGATCTGTCTAAAAAAGAAGATGAGGATGAAATATGAATGGGAAAATACTAAAGAAACAGGTAACTCCCATAGTCCTCTATGCTCGGCTAAAAGAATGATTCCATTCTTGTGATTAGTTTAAAAGTGTGTATTAAGCCCAATAGAATCATTTTAAAATAAGACTCTAATTTCAGGAACCTAAGGAAGTCTGCATCTTAATAAGATATTTCATTGTATCCCAAATACAAAACCATTGTTTGCCTGACTCTATAATTTATTGTTAGACAGACACAGCGCTATTACTATAGCAAAATGAAACACGCAATGATTTCACTAATAAAACAATTGGATCATAAGGCAAAGCAGAGCTCGGCAGTTTAAACAGAGCCAAATACCCTGGAGTAGATATCTACATAGTTTAATATTCCCAGTTGGAATTTCACCTTTCTCTACTCTTCCGCAGAGAAAATCATTGAAATAGCCTGCTAACAATACCATTACTGTCTCCCTAACTTAATCCTTTGTTCCTTCCAAAGAAAAGACTGCCGCTGATTATGAATATGGCACTCTACAATTTCCATCAATTAATATACTACCGTGTTCTTATTATGGTATTAATAGCTTCTTGATTTACATTAGAAAGTATATATTTTACACCATGGGTAAAGCTATTTTTTTCCCCTTAGCAGAACGTGCTTATAAAAAAAGAACTTACAATTTGGAAAATGGAGGTGGGGGTGTGGATAATTGCTTGGAAGTAATACATGCTGTTCTCCTTACTGGTCTTTCTCCTCTCTGCCGGGGAATTTGTTTTCCCCCTTAAGGAGGGGGACAGTTGCCCTGAATCTCCTTTGTCCTTCACCTCTTTCAACTGGGAAGAGCTGGCCAGAGCTGAGCTGGTGTGTCTCTGGGATCTGAGGCTTGGCTTCCAGCTGTGCCCGGAACTCCAAGTGTGTAACTTGCTTTCACAAAAAATGCAACCAGGCAAAGAGGGGCCCCCAGTCCCCTTCCGGGTGAATAGAATGAGCAGGAGGCAGTGAAGTAGAAAGGAGTCTTGGTGAGAGCCCTGCTTGCTTCTAGAGAGAGGCCCCCCTGGACTGGCCTTTCCTCCTGGCTAAGGAGGCGCCATCTGACCCCTGCTGTCTGTTCCATCCCTGAGCCCTCGGGGCCTTCCCTGAGAAATCAGGGTTTTCATGCCCACTTGCCAGATAATTTGTGGAAGCTGAATGAAGGTGTGTGTTTAGGCGATGCATCTCAGGGGATGGGGGCCCTGGCAGAAAGAGTGGGGTCCTGCCCTCGTCCTAAGTTTGTTCAAAGCCACACATGACACTGTCTGGACTGAGATGGCCGGGGCTTGGCCGGCAGGTCTCACTGGACCACCTTGGACACGGGCTGGACTCATCCCCACTCTGGTGTTAGAGGTGGCTGTGCAGAGTTGTTAAATCTAGAACTCTCTACTGGCCCATTGTCCAGCTGTCATTTCAGGGTGGCTTAATCTGCTTTCCCTACCATTCGGGATGATTCTGGTCTCAGCAGCTGCCTCTGGCTACTGTGTGGTCACAAGGGACTTGTTTCCCTCCACAAGCAAAGAGTGTGTTCCAGTGGAAGTCACAACTGGCACCCGGTGCCTGTCCACTTCCTCAGGCTTGGGCCATGGAGGGTTAATAGAAAAGCAAACCGATATTTAAAAAGAGAGCAACTTCATGTAAAAGTCCTGAGTCCCCATTTCTCTTTCAAAACAGCTTCATCCACAAAGGGCTGCTGCTGCAGAGTTGTTACCTCCATACTCCAGTCCCCACTCCTGACTCGCATTAACCCACAGGGGCCCCTGAGACTGTCACTTGGAGGGCAGCCCGTCCTTTTTCGGGGCAGTTCCCTTTGCATACCATGTTAACAGGCCAGAAGCAGAGGCCCCTGATAAAGGCTTCAGCACCCCCAGCTCGCTTGGGGTGAAGTTTCTCGGTGCCTTCTGCCCCCACCCCGGCACTCCACTTCCTAAACCTTAGGTGTCCGGGGATGTGGCCTTGCACCCTCCTTCCACAGATGCTGCTCAGGGACTCGGCAGCTGATGGTGATTGACAGGGTTGGGGTTTTCCTGTATTTCTCATAAAACTGGGTCAGGAATGACAAAATGGTGAAGACCAGTAAAGAGATGGATGTACGCCCCTGAGGCCATGTCTACACACAACCAGAGCCATCCATGGGGCCAGCTTAGTGAAGAACAGCAGTCAGAGGGGCAGTGTGATTGAACTGACAGGCCGATTCCCCAGCCGGGGAAGGCAGCCTTGGGCTATGGCTGGGGGCAGGGCAGCCGGCCCTTTGGTTTTCTTTCCATTTAAAGAGCTTTGCAGAGTCTTGAGCCCAAGGTAGAGTTTCAGTTCAATGTCTGTGAATTGATTGATTAATTTAAAGCCCCTGAGAGATCCCGTAGGTTCACAGATAAAGCTAGACAAGCCGAGAATTTTCCTGTCTTCCTCAAAAGGAAAATGTTCAAGAAGCAGCCCCCTAATTGGAGATGATTTACATTTCTGTCTTGATCTCAGATTTGGAGGAGCGGATGAAAGCTTCCATCAGCAACCACTGGAGTTTGGCCCATAGCAGCGGAGGGGTCTGGGACCTTGCTCACACCTTCAAGACGTGGACCAGCCTCTGAAGCCCCGAAGCGTGATTTGCTTCTTTAGATTTAGGAGACGAAAGTCAGAAATTAAGTCTTGGCCTTCAGAATGACTCTGCCACTTGCTAGATGCTTGAGTAAGTCATGGAAGCAGCCTGTGCCTCTTGAGAAATGCAGAGTGGAGCGAGCAGCTGGTGTCAAGCGCCTAACTCCGCAGCAGGCACAGAGGCGCACCAGGCAGCGGGAGGTGACTGTGAGGATGTCAGACGTGGTCTCACTGAACACAGTAGCTAAGACTCTGGGGTGGCTCTAACTTGGATCAAAGTACCCCCACCCAGTGCCCTTCTGAGGGCCCCCCTGGTCCCTTGGAAATGACTACCTTTTGCATTGTCGGGGAGAGGTGCATCATTCAGTGCTCTGATTTTTGACAATGTTATCTCCCAGGGAAATACCCTGATTAAGGTATATGTGTGACCCTAAAATTTACCCCCAAAGTGAGATCTCTCACCCTAGAGAGAGATCTCTGGCTATGTGCTGAATTAGCACAAAATGAACCAAAATGCATGGGTAAGGGGAGGCCTGAGGTTAATAATACCTCATAAATTCAATTTGCATTCCCCTCTCGATTTTAACCCAATCTGCATGAGCTTTCCAAAATAAGCAGTCATTTGAAATCCTTCCACGTGGTAGATGGTCTTACACATTTTCAAACACCATCCCTTTAATAAACCCAACCGCACAAAGTGGTTTTAACTGGTTCTAGAATATTCTGATAGCAGAATATTTTCTGTTTCTGGGGCAGAACTGGTCATTTCTTCTTGAGAATATGATGTTTGAAAATCAGTTCCTCCTATTATAGATTTCTCCCTCAGCTTGTAGAAAATCCATGATTCCCTAAACATTGGTCTTTGAAAGCACATTGACTAAAATCTTCATGCTTAATTCATGAAGCGCAGTCTGGAGATTAGTGGAGCTGGACATAGACCAGGAATACTTTATCATATTCTAATAAGCAGAGGCTGAAAATTGCATTTCTAAAGCTACAGTATTAAAGGGCATACCGCAAAACATGACCCAAACATAACTCAGTAGTTTTACAGTGTCTGAAAAGGCTTTGATATGATAAAGTATGCTGACGAGGGGAATAAACACAACTAGAATTTTCTGAATTTAAAAAGGAAAAAAAAAAAGGTGGGAGACTTGGCAAGCATTCAATATATTCGTGGAAAAATATATATTATAAACTCATACATTGTGATTCCTATTAAACAAGTATTGACTATTGAGTCATGGTATAAAAGATCACTGTTGAACCACAACTTAGTGTTTGGAAAGCATAAAAGCATGAGAAATGAAAGAAAATAAATAAAGCAAGCCTAATGAGGTTAATTTGAAGGTTTCCAGAAAAATCTAAGAGCTGGCTTTTCAACCTTTCTTAAAGCAGGTCACCAGCATTGTTTCTGAAATCTGGGATTGGGGGTGGGAGGGAAGCAAATGCTTGATGGTGACCAGAGACACTGCTCAGAAAATGGGGCATGATCAAAGCACCATGTCTGCAGAGCATGGCGAAATTGGCCTGCAAAATGATGGCAATTTGCAAAAACAACCACAGATGTCAAATACATCAATCAGTGGTGTAAATGGAACCTAGGACAGTGCCTGGCACACAGGAGGTGCTAGTGAGTATCTGCAAAATTGATAGGCTGATTGATTGATTAGTTGGTTGATGTTTGGGGAGAAAGGATGAAATGGAACAGATCCTGCGCTGACCTCAAGGGTTCGTGGAGGTTGGCTCTCTTGAGTGCAAGCTAAGCAGCTCTACCTTTCTAGAGGCAGTCACTGACTACAAGGGACAAAACGTCTGGTCAGGAGCCATTCTCATTCAGAGAGTAGCTTCTGGACTGTAGCACCTGAAGCCATGGTTGGCTCCAGAACTTCTTTGTAGGGGAGGGCGGGGTTTCAGCAATAAGGCTGGAAGAAGTTGGGCCCAAAGGACCTGTCTTCCTGCTGGCCCGGCACAGTTAGAGCAGGCGCCTTACTTAGACTGTATGTTGATCGGGAACATCCAAGAGGGCGGGCTGCTTTGGAGGTTTGACTGGTGGTGGGATGTATATGATCGCCACCCCTCAAAGCCAGCCCTCATCACTGCTGAGATCAGAGTAGAAAGATCAGAGTGCCCAAATCCTGCTGATTTCTAAGATTTTCTTTTTATGTGTAGGCACTGTGCACACAGGAAGTGAAGTTTATCTTCCTTTCTTCCACCAGGCCCAGTTTACCTCCCAACCCAATCTCCCTGGTGGCCTCTAAAGACAGATTCCATGCATTTACTCCAAAAGGGTCTGTAGCTGGTCCTGGGAATCTTCATGTCCCCTCTGGTCTCATTCTTGAAAGCCCCCTTGGCACCCCTGTTGTGCCCACTCAGGTTGGACTAGCCATTCACCCTGGGCTTCCGTAGCACCCATGTCATCCCCATCAAGACCCCGATGACACCTTCATCACCGCACAGCCACTCCCACACCAGCCTATACACTCAAAGGGCCAAGATCCCGACAGGTGACCCAGCGTATCAGGGCCTGGCAGGGGAGGATCTCCGAGCAAATGAACAAATGAAGGTGATGAAGCAAAAAACCCCAACCCTGAAGGGAAACTGTGGTATCATCTTTTGTTTCATATTCCACTTTCACATTAAACCAAAAGAGTCAACTCTGTCTCTATGTCTCTGTACCAGATAAGATTACTGAAAATTTGAATATTAAAAAAAATGAGCAGAAAGAACAAAGGAGGAAAACTACCCATTGTCCCCCCACCTCCATTTCGTATTTTTCTCGCTTTGCATCTGTCTCACCCCCTTTGACAAAGAGGTTATTTTCTACTCTTCTGAGTTCCTATTTTTGAGAGCAGCTACTGGGTGGCCATTTGAAAGCCATGGAGAGATTTAGAGTATGGTTCACACATCACAGCATTCTCAGGGGCTGTTGTCCCTCTGGCTTTCCTTGTGTCCTATTACCACGGGTGGTAATATTTCTGCAGCAGCTGTTAGCAATGGAGTGTGTGTCTACCCATCTTCAGTGGTTGCCTTTGTACGCTCTGCACTGTCTTCTGCAACTGCCACTGTTGCAGCCCCATCGGTACCACAGCCTCCAGCCATGCATCACAAGACTCTCCACAAAACATTCTTCCCCAAACAGCTTGGTTTCCCAACCTGCTCCCTTTTCCAGGGGCCTCTGACAGCAAGGATGGGCTTCTCCTGAAAGGAAACCACTGCTTCCCTGAGAGACCCGCCCTTCTTGTTCCCTTAATTATAATTCTTTACTTGCAATATGCATCAGCTGCTATTTAAATAAACAATGAGGGATTTCAAACAGAGAAACTATGAAAATGAAATTGCTTTAATTTACATCCCAAGGGACTGAATCTGTAGAGTTCTCTAAATGCCAAATAAATAAAAAACTTAAATAGGTGTCAAATTGGAGGTAACCTATCAGTTATAAAGGAGGGCAGGGAAGCCAGGTGTGGTCCAAGACAACTTAATGGACCTTACTCTCCAAGAGAGGTGTCCTGGGTTCCTTTAAATGTATAATGCAGAAATGCACCTTGAAAGGAGGAGGGAATGCTCTGTGCGGAAGATCTGAAAATGATGAGTCACAGCTAGTAAAAGGGTGAGGGCCTCGTTGTGGGCTTTGGACCATGGCAGGGTGGGCAGGGCAAGCCGTGTGCCAGCTGGCATAAATAAGCCGAAAGACAACAGGGCAACCTTGGGGTCCATCCTTGGTCCTCTCTGTCAAGAGTCAGTAAACAGGGCATCCCTGGTGGCGCAGCAGTTGAGCGCTGCGCTGTGGAGCTGTCGGCAGCGCGCGATGCGGGTTCGACGCCCAGCCCGGGAGAATCCCACATGGCCCAGTAGACCTCTCCTGCCTCGCCCGCTGTTCCCCTCAGCAGTGTATTTCTGATCTCCCTGTTCTGCTCCCCACTCTGTCTCTGGTGAACCCTCTCGCCACCCCATGCCTCTGGCCTGTGCCCCAGCTTGTATGAATAAATCTTTAAAAAAAAAAAAAAGAAGAAAAAAGAGTCAGTAAACATGGAGAGAAGTTAGATCCTCTCACAGCAAATGCGAAAGTGTGAGCTGATCTGGTGCCCTGATGCTCCAGAGCATTGCTGAAGAGTCTGGGGAAATCCCAGGGGCTGGCTTTGCAGGGCTGCTGACAGGAACTGGTGTGCGCACACGCACATGGGCTGGCTTCATATATGGGGTTCAAAAGGCCCGAAGGATTCCAGGAGATGCAGCAGAGGACAGTTGAACGCTACACGTTAATAAGGCAGGGGAAATAGAAGTTGAGAGGTGGCTTGATAATGCTCTTACTAGGGACATATAAACATTGCATCTCATTCTCCCATGGTTATTTTCCCATTTGCGGGGGAAGAAGGAAAAAATATTATGTATGTGCCCCTGACTACACAGGCTGGAGATGGAGGTGATTGGATTCAAATATAAGTTCCTACTGCAGTTGCTAGAGGAAGAACCCCAAAGATAATTTTGGTTGGTTTGTTTGCTTGCAGTTTAGGAGTGTATGGCCAATGGACCCAGGGGCTCCTGGAGTCTCACTGGCATTCAAAAGTGCCAGGTCTGTCTTTGTCTCATCTCTCCTCTAGGAATGTCTCCGTCTGTCTTTTACAGGCACTCTTTCTCATTCAACCTGGGGAGACGCTGCCAAGCAGTAGGGAAAGAGATCAGCTGTGGAGGGTAAAGGTCTGCAAAGCCTTCCCCGCCAGGTGTAGTCCCTGTCAGGAGTGGGCACATCCTGGGTGTGTATGTTCTGTCCACCATCCACACTGTGCTAAGAGGCAGGAACTGTGAGTGGCCCAACCAGGGTCACGTGACTGTCCGATGGCTGGGGGTTGGGAAGGTATGGTGGTTGTTTTGACATCAACAGTCCACTTTCTCCCACAAAGAGCAGTTGAAGTGTGATGGGGAAAAGTGCTGGGCTGACATTAGTTACAACAATAAGAAATCAGTATAAAGACCTATAATCCTCAAAGAATCGGGATAGAGTCTAGGGGAGGAAGGATGGATGAAAGACAGAGAATGGGAGAATGGGGCAGGGCTTCCCGGTATCTTGGACCACTCCAGCTGCTGGGATATAATTACAGACAAGCGGGCTTAAAAACAACAGGAGGCTGGGTCACTGATGACTCTGTGGAGTGGCCACACCAGCTGGGACTACTCATTTCCGGGCTTTCTTGTGCAAGAATTTGCCATCCTGGCTGGGGCCTTGTTACCGATAGCCAACACAGTTACTAAACACACTCATAGGCTCCAAGGCAGTCCTGCCATGATGCTCCAGACCTGGCTTTCCATTCCAGGTGACCATCTCACCTCTGCTTCTTCTTCCTCCCGTTCCAGTCACCCAGGTCTCTGAGAATGCAGGGGCTTCAAACACAGCATCCTGTTTGAGCTATGCAAACAATTCCATTCATCATCAGCATGGGTGCCCATATTCTGACCACAATCATTTTAACTAAGGAATCCTCAGAAAGCTGCAATTGCTTCAGTATCATGAAGTAACTGTTTGAATGATTATTTGATATCATGCTACCCTTGCCCAAATACCATGTCTGAGCAAAAAACACATATTTTCTACTTGGTGAAACAGAACCTGACCTCTAAATGGTATTTCAGTAAAAACAAAACAAAATGGGAAAAAGATACACATCTAGTCTGCAAGACACTTCCTTGACTACAGTCTTTTTTTTTTTTAAACACCATGGTGTGCTTTATTTTCACATATGTACATCATATATTGTACTAAGAAATGGATATTGACTGCAGCTGAGGTGAATATCCACATGTATTGACCTCAGAGGTAAATATTGACTGAGACAAAGGTAAAATCAATGCTTACCTTGAGGGATAATAAATCTGGATATCTATTGAAATAAGAAGTCAATAGGTGCATTGTTACAAACACTCGTGGTTATAGTCACTTGAGCACATTTGTACAGTGAGTGGTCAGTGGTTGTTTTCTAGAAAACCAGAGGCAGTAGCAGGAGCTCATGCAGCTTGCACTGACTGCATTTCACCAGCTTACTCCTTTCTGTTCTATCACCAACTACTGTTGGACTATGCCACTAATCCTAGCCCACCTCATCAAATAGAGGCTTGGCCTCCATTTTCAAGAAACAGCTACTGAGTTCAGCATTTACAGTGGTAGTCCTGTTTATTTTCCTCCACCCATAGCAGAAAAGATGGACAGAGTCAATCTCATCATATAGCTTGGTTAACTGAGGCTCAGAAAACTCCAGAAACTCCTCTAAGGTTACAGGGATAACGGGTGGCTCCCTGAATTCAACACACCATCCAAGAGAGAATTTGGTATCTTTCCACCACATCACAGTCTCAACAAGGATGATGAAACTGGGACTCCAGGTGACAGCAGTAAATGTCAGACAAGTGTGAACCCAGACACTGGAGAGGGTGAGGAAAGTTATATTTGCTGTAGCCAGACCTTTGTAAAGTGACAATAAAGACTGCAAAAGTAGCCAAGAAATCTCTATGACCCCACTTACCACTGCTGTGGTCAGCCATTATCATCACTATGGAGATGGCAAGGGCCACGTACTAGATACTGTGTTAGGGCCTAACAAACCCTGGCTTGATGAATACTCATAACCCTCTGGGGTCAGGTAGCAGCCAGTTGGTCATGTCTCCAATATTTATCCCCCATTTCTCCCTGGATGGCTGAGCCCAATTTTGCTCAGTTGTCCCCCTGGGCTGTAAATCTCCAGTGGCCTGAGCACCGGTCACAGTGGGTCAGGTATGCGTCACTAGAGCCTGTTTACGTGCAGGCAATTGCTGCAATTACGGCCAGTGAGATATCAGGATAAATACATTCAGAGGCTTTGGAAGAATGTCCCCTTATTCCTGAAAGAGACACACAAGAAGAGAAGGTGCTTTTCCTCTAGCATTTTGCTGTCTGGTTATGGTGTACAGAATTGCTGCATCCATCTTAAAAAAGTGATGGGACCTCCAATAAAGGAAGAAGTGGATAAAGAATCATGGGAAGTGGAGCCAGATCATGATGAGTCACTTTCTAGATCTCCCTACTTTTAGACTTCAGATTAGGGAGAACACATTTTAATACTATTGACACCACTGCAAGTTGAGATTTCTGTTAATTGTAGCCCAAAGCATCTCAACTGATACAAACAGGTGTCACAGCCCTTTTTACACATGGAGAGACTCAGACTTAGGAATATGAAGTGTAACACGCAGCAACTGATACTAACTTCAGAGTCAGTTCTTACCTATTTCTCTGCACTCATCGCAGAGATACCTCCCCTTTGAGGCTTGCCCACATACATGATCTACTGGAAATTAGGTCCCGCAAACAAAACCCACAGAAGCAGCATCAATTCCCTAACTGATCTTGCAGCACCTTTATGTATGCATTATGCAAGATGTGTTGTCTCAACACTTATTTTTTTCAGAAGCCCTGGGCTCCAAAACAGTTTTACTGAGTTACAAGACATGTTTCTACTTGAAAATACACACTGCAGGAGAACTTGGTTATGCTTCTTTAGCACCTAGTACTGCAACTTACCAAATGACTTTTGCTCAACAAATCTACTGTGTGCTTTCAATTCTTTGCCCAACCTAGACCTTTTCTCCCCCTGCAACAATCCCATTTATTCTTTAGCAATCAGCAAAAATGGTAGTAGAGTTAAAGAGTGTTTCTTTCTTGACTCTCATCACCATCTTGGATCTGTCTTCCATGGAAGTAAAATACCTCAATTTACCTCTTCTAAGAGCATTCAACACATTGGATTCTTTAAATAATACTCAACTAAGTGACTATTGCTTTATTGTAAGCATTACAAATCAGGGAACAGAATAGGAATTGCTAGCTTTTTTTCCCAGATGTGTGCCTATCTTTGGACACAGGAATCATATTTAATTTATATTTGTAACCCCAGGATGTATCACAGCGCCTGATATATAGAAAAGGCACAAAATTTACTAATAATCACAGACTTCAGGAGGGGAGGAGATGTCATTAATAGTGAAATTCTTTTGGGAAATTCTACCAAATACCAACTCCTTTGGGGAAGACCTTCCCCCGTGGAGATTTCCATCTTTTGTCACCTTACAACTCAAGTAGTTTATGCCCCATGTTTCTTATTCTCCATAAAGACAAAAGGAGTCGGCAGATAGGTAATGAAACAGTTAAATTAGGAACAATCAAAAGAAAGTGAAGAGACACACATTGTAAGTTCCATTTTTCCCTTCATGAATCTGTATTTTTACAGGAAATCAGGGCACTTTATAGTCCAATTATTGGTTACCTTTATGCCATTATCAGAAATTCACACTGAAGCAACTGCCTTACAGTATTCAGGGATCTTCCTGAGCAGCATGGAAGGGGAGACTGAAGAGTGGCAAGTTTTGCCCAGGTAGGGGTGCTCTTTTTGCTGAGAAAAGGAGTGGCACGGTGAACCAGCAAGTCACATGGAACAAGGAAGGAAAACTCAGCCCCATTCTCCGTGAGGAAGTAATAACCATCAATAAAACGAACCAGGTGACTTGGTTGCCAAGCATTTCCCATTAAGGAAGATCAATAAAAAAGGACTGACATGTTCTTAATTTTGACTTTCCTGCATTTTTTCTTCTTTCCTCAGTTCCCTCCTTGACAGTTACAACAATAAGAAACTTAAATTTTTTTTAAGAAAGAACATTTCGTCTGCTTCCTAGATCCCAACAGAAACACTGTTTCAAAGCTGCCAAAATCCGGAGTGCTAAAATATAACTGATTGGAGGAAGAGACAAGTACAAGGATGGGAGAATCTATAGATAGTTGACAAGGTCAAGACAAGGTGGTGCTGGTAATTTTATATGTGTACTTGGTGGGAGCCAAGGATTGCCCAGATAGATGGCAAATCTTTGTTTCTGGATGTGCCTGTGAGGGTGTTTCTGGAAGAAATTAGCATCTGAGTCAGCAGTCTAAGTAGAGAAGATTTGCCTTAGAACTAAAAAGAACAGAAGGGGCAGATCGTCTCTCTCCTTGTGAGCTGAGATGTCGGCCTTTTCCTGTCCTCGGACATCAGAGTTCCTGGTTCCCTAGTCTTCGGACTCTGGAACTTACAACATCGTACCCAGTTCTCAGTCCATCTGCTTCAATACCATTGGCTCTTCTTGTTTTCAGGATCCAGACTGAATTTTACCAATTGGCTTGGTTGGTTCTCTAATTTGTGGCTGGCAAGTTGTGGGACTTTTTGGAAGCCATAACCATTTGAGCCAATTCTATAGTTAATCTCTAACTCTCTAGAATATATATCTGAATAGGATATATCCTATAAACAAATAGGAAACAGATATGTATATATGTGTATGTTAATGGAGACATATATATGCATGTGTGGTTGGGTCAGATAAAATAAATGTCTCTAAATGGCCGACACATTCCCAGAAAGAGGCATCACAGAGTGTCGCCTGAACAGTATAGATGGGAGACAAAGGAAGGAGTGATCACTTATTCCTGATAGGGTTCACAAGTTCTCCTTGTACCATCACCAACCCAGGAAAACCTAGGCTTCTCCAGGGGAACTATTCTGGAGTTATCTCTTTATTTCCCAGCACCTGGCTCAGTATCTGGTACCATAGTAGGTGCTCACTTAATTGATGCTAAATGAAAAAGATGTTAAAACATTAAGACACACCCCAGGACATAAACCCCAGACTCAGGATGTGAAATGATCATACCTTCTGTGAGTTCTCCACGACCTCTTCTAGGAAAAATGGACTACTTTGTCCCCCAAGTGGCTTCTGTAAATTCCATGAATCTAGTAACGATTGTTTCATTCCTGTTCATGACATGCTTAGAGTAAGCTATGAGGCTACTTTAAAAATAAGCTTTAGAGCACAGAAAAGGCTGGATTTTGCTGCTGAGCAAGAGCTTCTTGAGAACAAGGCCCATTTGAGTAGAGAGTAGCCCCCATCCCGTTCCCCCAGGATAGCAACTAAGCATTTTACCAGTGGCAGCCTCAGGAAAGCAGGCTGCTAATTTAATGCAATGGCCTGAATCTTCATTATCTGCACCCAAAAAAACATGAGTCAGGTCTCCTGTTTGCCAAATGCCACAACATGTTCAAGTTTGGGGCTATTGTCACCTGGAGAGTATTTCAAGGGTTTTAGCTAGAGCAGTAGAGTCTCCAGGGGAAAACTTAGTCATTTCCCTTGCCAGCACTGACCCTCCCTAGCCTGTGTGAGGTGCACCAGTGGTTCACAAGAGTCAGTGCCACAGAAAAGTGCAACCCTAGCCACACAGGAAGCAGACACATGATGCTGGGTTTAATGGCAGGGTCATATTAGTATTTTATCTCACTGCAGCAACTACAAAAGAAGAGTTAAGTCCCTTGTAAACACTCCAATCACTTCCAAGGAAGAAGCCTGCTTGATTTGCATAGCCACAAGTAAACATGCAAAAAAAAAAAAAAGGGGGGGGGACTGAATGTTTCCTGACAGCAATCAATTGGCATTCACTGGGACACATTTTACCAGGAAGAAGTCCTGGCACAAGGATATGAAACAGCTTAGGACTATATTAGCTAACCAAGGACTGTCTCCAGCTCCAACAAAATGAAGCCATGACATCTATGATCCTCTGTCTTGGCCACTTCACCCCCTCTGCTCCCCATACTGGGGTGGCAGAATGTCCAATGGATCCAATGCCAAAGAAAATGACATTTCCTCTGTTCAACATCTCTGTTTACAGTAAACAGGGGAGGGCTGTGAGCCGGTCTCAGGATGCCAAGTGATCGCTTGTTTGCAGGATAATCGATAAGACACTTATCTTGAAAGATTCATGCAAGTTTGGAATCAATTATGAATGGGATGATGATGAAACTCTGAGAGTGAGTTGCTGGGTTCCGCCCCACCCCAATCAGAGAGTTATACTCCATTTTGCTGGTTTCTCTAAAATGTTACACCACTTTTAAAAAGAATACTGGCTATATTAAGCCATTATCAAAGAGTTAGAGGACGTTGTGATTTAGTAGGTGTTTTCAAATTCAGATGCGTAGAATCTTGGCATGAAATCTTTCAGTTTTAAAAAGGGATAGGGGGATAGGGATTATCCATGAAGAGTGAAGGGATGTAAGTTCAAAAGGCATGTATTTTAGACTCAAACAAACCTGAGCTGAAAGGTTGGGCAGAAGTTATAGACAAATGTTGTAGATAACATTTATAGATTATATATTTATATATTAATAGATTATAGATTTAAAGTTATAGATAAATGACCTTGGGCAAGTTAATTAACCTTCCAAAATCAAATTTCCCTATGTCAAAGAGATGATACTGGCATCTCTACACAGGGTTATGGTAAAGATGAAATAAGATAATCTATATGAGACTTTTACATATAATAGGTACTCAATAAATTATCTATTCGTAACATTTTCAACTACAGCAATTATTTAATCTTTGAGTCACCATTTCCTCATTTCTAAAATGGAGATAATGAGTACATGACCAGACACTTATATTTGGGAATTACATATAATATTTGGGGAATTATATTTGACAATGAATGAAACAGCATCTAACATGAAAATTAGCACAGGGTAGGCACTAAATATGAGAAATAACTGTACAGAAAAAATACACTGTCTTGCCTTTACCTCCATATTCATAATACTTCTGACAGCACAGGTGTGGGTATTTCCCCCACACTGAACAACTCTTTGACACCAGCTGGGTGTCCTACAATTCAATTCATTTTTGCTACCTACCAGAGTTAGCAAAGACCCCACAGGTTAAGGGCTCAATCCCACAAAACGACCTGCCCTCCACTTCAGATGTCAATCTCAAGTAGGGGGTCCCTAGTTTCCATGACCTCTTCCTTGGGTTCAGTAAATTGCTAGAGTAGCTCACAGAACCGAGGGAAACAGTTTACTGGTCAACTAATTGCAAAGGTTATTTTGAAAGATAACAATACACAGATGAAGAGGCACGCATGGTCAGGTCTAGAGAGGCCCTGGGGAATCAGGGTGAGCCATATCTTCATGTGTTTGCTTGCTCAGAAGTTCTCTAACGCCCACCATGTAGGGATTGTTATGCAGCCTTCATCAGGTAGGTATGACACAACATTAGCTCAATTTCCAGCCCCTCTACCTCTACCTCTCCAGAAAATTGAAGGTGGGGCTGAACGTTCCAAGCTTCTAATCATGGCTTGTTCTTTCTGGTGTCCACACCACATCTAATAACCTACCAGCAGTTGCCCTATTAGGAACAAAGATGCTTCTATCGCCAAGGAAATTCCAAGGGTTTCAGAAATTCTGTGTCAGACACTCTGATCACTGAAAAATGTGCAAAAGATTTAGGAGACCTGGGTCAGGGATGGGAGCAAAGGCCCAATATAAATAGAATCAGGGATAGAGATCCATCTTATAATTTCACAATAGTATTCAACTGAAAAATTAAAAGTAAAGAGAACATCAAGAAATCTAGTATACCTCTCCATTTTATAAATGGATCCTTGCCTTGCCGGGTTCCCTGGAGCATTATTTCACAGGCGGGCTGGGAATCAACACTCTTTGAGAGGGAGGAAGACCTGCAATTTGGATGAGAACACAGTGCAGTGACAGAGTCCAGGAGGTGAGCCATAATGTAAAGTCAATAGAATCAGCCCAAGTTGTATCATAACTAGAAATCTGCCCATGTTGGGGGAATCAAGGGGCAGGGAAAGGAACCAGGCTCCAGGGAGGGAGCCAAGTGTGAGCTAGTTTGAGGAAAAAGGGATTGTGGTGTGAAGTGACTCTGAAAAGGGAGCTAGTTAAGTCAAGGAGTGGAGGTGGGACCAATGTGACAAAGAAGAGAAGAGAAGAATGGAGAAAAATCAGGGTTTTCTGGGAGGGTGGGTCTTACTTGACTTACAAAGACCTTGAGCAGCAACAGACCAGCAGGGGCCCATCAGTGGGTCCACCTTTGGGGAACTGGTCAAGGGCTACATGATTCAACCCTATAACTAAGATGCTGGTCCCCATAAAAGGCAGAGACCAAGGAATTCTCAATTTTTCTGGCCAGCCACTGTGGCAATGTTCTCCACTCCTCTTAAAATCCTCTATCAGGAGAACTGCCACCAAGGCTTGGTCTCCTCTTGGCAGCGAATAGATTGACATTTGGCCTGAGCTAACAGATAACTTTTTATGGACCATACCATTTAAGCTGTCTCTATAATCAGAAATAGCCCGGGGGTGGTCAGAACCACAACATTATAAATATGATGCTATATTTAGTTCACAGGGACATGGCTGAAGAATTTCTTTTTTAGGTTCAGGTTTTGAGTAATGGAACCAGAACTCCCTTTAAACCAGCCTCAGCAGAATCCATAAGCAGGTCAAGCTTTCATCTCAGCCTTCCTCCATCTTCACCACCCAGACCTCAGGCACCTCAGTTATTGGAAAACCTACTTGGGGTTTTAACAGATGAGGAAGAAAACCCCCTCAAAAAATGGAAAGTCTCTCAAATAATTTCTTTCGAGGCCTTGCTTACTTGCAATATTTACGAAGGGCACGCATATGAAGAGGAAAGCTTGATGTACTGTTGAGCGTGTACACAGTCATGGAGTCATATCACCAGATGAATGGAAGGAACACTTCCAGCACACCAGAGGTCTCCCTCCTGCCCCTTCCACATCACCATCTCTCAGAGAGGTAACCACTCTTCTGACTTATCTTGTAAGCATAAGTCCCAGCTGTCTTTGCCCTAACCATGAACAGAATCATAGCATGCACTCTTTGATGGGTCTGGCTTCTTTCAACATGCTAGTATGTCTCATTCTCAGTCTCTGTCCACATAGAAAAATAGGCCCTCTGCTCACTTGTCTTGGGCTCCCATTGTGTGCCAGCCTTGGAGCAACACATGTGCTCAATCCTCACTGCAAACATCAGATGGGCATTTACATTTCAGTTTTGCTGGTGAGGAAAGAAAAGTATAGTGATTAAAGTCACCTGGTGCAACATCCCATGGCTGGAAATTAGCCTATTGGGACCATGAACCCAAGCGTTTTGATCCCAAAAGACATACTTTCCTCTTGGTCACTGTGCTTCTGACTCTTGACTGCAAGATTGGGAATATTTCATATAAATCCCTTTTAGAGTGCATCTATTTACTGCATATGGCAATAAATATTAACTATGGTGATGATGATGATGACGATGAAGGTGATGATGATGGTTATTCAGGGCCTTGATTAAACAGAAACAAACAAGACCCGATAGATCTTATAGCCTGGTGCAAAGGACATGCATTGAATGCAAATAACAAGTTGTAATTATAAAGGGATGGGACAGATTGCTCTAAGTCCTATTGAGTGGCGAGGCTTAGACAACATTTCTGCAATGGTGTTTTTCTTCTTGAACTGATGGAGAACAAGAAAGATGGGGACTTCAGCAATGTCACATCACAGCTATTGAAGATGCGTAAAATATTCTCCCAAATAGGTATGCAACTCTACCCAGCTTTGCTCTAATAAAGCTCGTCACCTGAGAGACTCAATTACATCTGCAGTGGACGCTTCACAAAGAGCATTTAAAAGGCAGCTTCGCCCTTGACTCTTGATTCTGCATGTCAGAAGCACTTAACTCACAAACCTCTGGATTACCACCACATCAGAGCATCTGCTCCTGGGCCAGACCACCCCCTGCCTGATGCTTTGACACTGAAGGCACTTGCATTATCATTATGTTATCACTGAATCAATTGTAGCTCAGAAAGAGGAGCAGGGGATCCTGATAGTTCTAATCCTCTGCGCAAGGAATCGCTGCCAAGTGCATCCTCCCACAAAACCTGCAATCTATATTCCATCTTATGACCTGGGATTCAGCTTAATAGATTCATTGTGATTCTGAACTTCTTTGAAGATGCCAGAGGAGAGTGTCTTCTTACACTCATTAAGGTGAGGTTCTAGCGTTGGTGCATAAAACGTATCTGAATATTGTCAGAATTACACTCAAAATGCGGGAATTTCCTTTGGAGATGACTTAATAGGACAAAGAGAGCCAGCTGTTGTGCCAGCACCAGCTTGGCCCCATTTCTTTGATGGCACCACCAAGCGAAGCAACTGCCTGGGTTTACAGAACAGGTTACTTTAGAACGCATACCGTTAAACACTTCCCATTACAAGATGCTCCAACTCAGGCTTCAGGAACAAAAGATGAGAATCTTCAAGACCTCTGCTTAGTGAGAATGGAAATAATCACTGCCCTATGTGAAACCTCACCTGTCTCACTCACTTAAAGTTGAACTTGAGGGGGTTCAATGTGTATGGGTGGCACATGGTAAACCACTGCTTAGGACAGTGACATCTTTCTTTTTATCCTCTCCATGTCCTCAGAACTAGCAGAGATTTGGTGCACAGTAGGCTCCTATTCAACCCCAGTGGAAGTCTCTCCCATGACTGACATACAGAGGAACGGGTCACAAGGCACCTCCAGGGGTGGAAGCAGCTGGGAACCAGAGTTTGGTTTGGTTGGACCTGATGCACACCTTTCTAATGATTAAATTTGCATAATAACAAGTCTACTCTTAAGTAGGGGTGATTCTTCATCTATTAGAAATGATATAGCAGAGATATAAGTTACCAAGCGGAGGTTGACCTAACCTACAACAAATAGACAATGGCATTTTTTTTATGAAATTGCCATTGGCCAAAAAAGAATTAGAGAGATAAGGTTTGTGTGTGGTTTTTCATAAAACCACAAGTGTCCAAATTTCTAAGCCATCCTTATACACTAAAGTCATCGCTGGCAAGCCAATAACAGTTAATAGAAAAAAGATGATTTTGGACAAAATCAATCTTAAATGGAAGAAAACACTGATACTTCCTCTTTATACAGAATTTGCTTGAATGCCACATTTTCATCCATGTTAACATAATTAACATTTTATCTCTATCCAACGGTAACCTCAAAAGACAAGTGTAACATAACCCAACAGCAATTGCTATCAAAAGTATAGATCTTATGTTATTTTTACCTCCACCTGACACACTTTGGCCATGTATTGACCACTTAGGAACATTCTTCTGGCCGTAAATCCAATCAATAATTCACTCGTGCAGAACATATAACTGTACATTTTCTGCTCATAGAAACACGTTGATAATGAGTGCCGATTACAGAGCAGAGAAACAAAGGTGTTCACGCACCCAGCGTTCTTTCTCAGAGGACTAACCTGAAAATGATCCTTGCCTTGCCTGCAAATGAAATATTTAAAACAATGTTTTGATGCCCCAAGTTACCTGACATATTTGTCGATTTTCACAGACGCCGGGAGTGATTAGATTTGGGGGTCAGTTACTTTAAGGTCATCGGAAGACCACACATTTTAATTTCAAATAGAGGATGACAAACCTGATAAGCAAAACTTTATAAAATAAAAGGATATGAAATCAACTTACACTACTAGTTGGTATGGGGAAAACTTCTGGATTAAGTCCTGTCATCTAAAGGTAGGGAACCTGGTGTTACAAGAGATAATTTTCCTGACAAATAACCTTGATAAGTTAAGGCACCTAGAAAAGATACTGTTACAAACTACTTCAAACCAGCAGGAGCATTTATTTTCAGTGGGAGTGGTAGGGGTGTCAGAGGGGGAACAGACTGGTTTCAGGGTTCAAGGCATTGATTGGTAAAGAATATGTTCTTAGGAGTTCCCAATAGATCTAGAAAGATCGTTACCATAATGTGTGAGATGACAAGACCAGCAAGCAGGTGGTCACAACCACAAAGGGTTAAACTGTAAAGACAATGAGAGACCTAGAGTGCTTTAAAACTCAATTAAAATAAAACCAGTTCCTGTTAGTTTTCGAAATCCAGATTTAAGACTCATTCTGTATTATCTATTCATATGAAAAGGGTACAGCAATTGAATTTTGAATTATGCTAACCCATTTTCTCAGCTATAGAAAATGCTGGCTTCCAGCCCAAGGAATACAACAGCCACATGCTCGAGACCCTTAATTACCTAATTAATGCAGTGTCATTTTAGCAATTAGTTCAAATGACCATATGTAACTTTTTCCTTTATAAGACCAGAATTGTAAATATTTTTTAAATACTTGTTATACCATGCCAAATCTGTGCATTAAGGAAATACAACATCAATTAAAACCAGAAAATGAGCAGGAAAGCTTTCACATAACAATAATTGTAAGTTCACAGGTATCCTTTAGGTATCTGCTAAACTAAACTTACAACAAAGAATTACCTCCTTGGGTGGGCAGATATTGCCAAAGGAGATAGCAAGGCATGTTTTGCATGGTGTTAAAAGAAGTCAGTCTAATGAAAACCCTACTAAGTGGCATTGTAATATGAATGATAATTAGGAAAACCCTTCACAGAAGCTTGTTCTTCCTCCCTGTTTTCTCCCCACTGCCACTATGGAGTTGAATGTTGACTTTAAATTCTTCATACACTCTGTGAACCAGAGAGTCTCACAACTTGCTTCTACAATTTACTAATACCAGAACTTTTTGATTGTGAAGTTAGTGTTGTAGAAAAACGTATTAAAAAAAATCATTTTTGTGCCATCTGTTTGGTCCTTCCATTTGACAGCCTATCTCTGGGAGCACCTTTGGACATTGGTCAGAATCCTTTTTTCAGATGGGCCAACCTGGTTCCGAGTAGGTGTAATTTATGTGGGAACACAGAGGCAATCAACGTGTAATTAATGCTCACTATTGACTGAAATCCTCTGCCAGTGAAGGAAACAACAAACATGGCCATTATTTTCAAAGCATGTGCAATTTGGTGGAGAAAGCAATGTGGAGTGTTTGGGTATCCTAAACTCTGTGCATCATTGACCCCTCCCCAAATCCTGCAGTTTTAACACATAGAACTAAAGTCAATGATTTGGAGTGAAATGGTCATGTTTCCCTGGGGGCCCAGTGAGTCTTCAAGGCAGCATGATTTCAAATATTTTGAGGATTATTATGTTCCAGGTATCACTGTAAGGAATTTAAATGTCCCCTTATTTCATTACTCACAACTGTCTTGCAAGGTAGATAGTATTTGTCTTCTAAAGAGATGGGAACTCAAATATTTGTCAGCCTTTTTCTACACCAGTGATGTAATACACAGGGAAGTTCTCTCGGAGACCACCAACTCTCTGGTTCCACATCTCAAAGATAAGCATTGCTGGTCTGGCTTAGGCTTGTAAACTAGAAACCACCTTCGTGTTCTCACTGTGCATGACTGAGGCCCTCTCCTCAAGGGCCCTTCCTGAGGTCCTTCTACCTCACCAGCCTCAAATGGTGAAGCTTCCTACCCCAAGTTTACATTCCACTGGGAATAGACACTTGTCCTGCCTTGGCGATCCCACACTCTTCCTTTTTGTGCTGGCCTGGTGAACTCTGTTCACCCTTCAACTTAGTTGAGAGGTACTGTCTTGAGCCTGCCCTGTCTTTGCACATCTCATTCCATGTCCTCCAGTCCTAAAACATTTTTGTGACATTCTGTTGCAATTTTTTAAGTATTATCTCTTTGACTACACTATGAGTTTCTTACCAAGAAAGCAAAACCTGCCATTTTATCCCTAGTGTTTAATAAAGTAACATCCATAGAGCAGGAGCTTCATAATTATTGCTGAATCGTTAAATGGATTTTTAACAGCTCCAAAAAATAGAAACAGAAAGAAAAATAGGATTGAGAATGGAAAAGCAAATATGGAGTTGCTGACAATATGAAAAAAGTGAGAAAGAAAGATGGAAAGGAGGGAAGGATAAAGGGAGGAAGGGAGGGAGGTGGGGAGGGAGCAAAAGAGGAAGGAAGAAACCAAAACTAAGAAAAGGACAAAGAAAAAAGTGCAGATGAGGTATGATGTAACCTTAACCACAGTTACTTCTTTCGTGGTGGAGGCTTCAGAAAAGCAAGCCATGTCGTAAGTAATATTAACAATCAGCAACGCTATAACAGTGTTATAAATGATATTCATTTATGGGCAAGTACTCTCACCATGAAACCTGCTCACAAACAAGCCTTTTGCAGCATGTAACACATGTTCCAGGTGTCAGAGATGCAATTCTGGAAGCCACACTGACTACCAGGCTTTCAGAAAACCACAAGGTTGCATTTATTTTCATTTATTTATAATGTTGATGTATCATATTGATCTTTTCCCAAATTACCCATAGCTGGAAATGAATTTCTTTCACACAGTTCATAACAGCTACTACCTACTTACCTATCATCTATCCATCTTACTGATATATTTAGATTTGGTGTATATATAGACAATATCATTGAATGGCAAGAGACTGATCCAATGGTATGATTTTTATTTTTATTTGTAATTGTTAAAAGGCAGAAAAGCATCAACAAAATTCAATTGTCTTATGTTAAGGTCAAACAGGATCTAAGTATTTTCTGCAACAGGTGGTCAAAGGATGCCTATCCAACTATATTATAAAGTGTCTCCAAGAACAAAGGCTGTATTTTTATTCCTTTGAAATCTGGACCCATGTGACGGATATTCTTGTGAAAATATTAATTAGCAAGTCTTGGTTGTTTAGAAGAACTGTGGCCATGAGGGTACAAATCATAGCTAGAAAAAACGATATTTGAATACGTTCTGTCAAAGTAAAATCCTAAAACTGAATTACCAATGGCACAAGCCCAAACAAGGTCGCCTGTGCATGTGCTAAACTGAAAGTCATACCAGTGACATTCCCTAGCAACAACCTTTGCAGAGTGGCTGTGTCCCCAAGACTGCAGTCAAAGAGAGAGCTGGAGGCCAGCATTCCAGAGTATTGAATTATCCACAATGGCTTGGTAGAGATGCGAAAGATGAACATGTGTACAATGAATTCTGTCTACATAATTCAGTAGTGGAAGTCCAGAAAGGTTGAGTAAATGCCCAAGGTCACAAAGCAGGGAAGTGGAAGGATTTGAAATTGAACTATAGCTGGTTTGGCTCCAAACTGGGGTATCACAGATGGTGCTATATGAGCTACCTTGATGAATTTGGGGTTGGGTAAAAAGTGAGTCAGCTAAATGATGAGCCAGCAATCAGGGCACCCTTATTCATGGTGATAGGGCTGCAAGGCAGGGAACAAATGCTGAGCTTCTATTCCAGGAGGCTGCGAACTGGATAAAGTTTTCAAATCTGAACAATTTAATTTTATAAAAATACAATTCATATTTTAAAAATATATATTTAGTTATATGTATGCATGTACATATATATAAATATAAATCTGTATCATTTAAATGTGTGTGCACATATATGTATGCATGTGTATATATGTATATATATTTATATATAAATTAAAATA
The DNA here is from genome assembly GCA_004024925.1 of Scalopus aquaticus. NCBI lineage: Eukaryota > Metazoa > Chordata > Mammalia > Eulipotyphla > Talpidae > Scalopus > Scalopus aquaticus. Next base: position 33,087 of record PVIJ01011476.1, read on the forward strand.
TCAGAAATATTATCTCTATACATTGGAGATATCTACATCTATAAATCCAGTGAGTCCAAAAGACTTTCCATCCTTCTACCTCCTTGCAAGGAGTTAAATTCACCAACTCTAGTTGGGCTGCATTGGCCATGTAACTGACTTTGGCCAATGAAACGTGAATGAAAGTGATGGGCTGTGTTAAATCTGAGTCTAGTCTTATGAGGCATTTGGAACTAGCAATTTCCACCCTGGGAAGAAAGTCCCTTAACTTCCCACATTCACCTGAGCTCTGGAGTGAGACTGGAGCAGAAAGGCCATGGTAGACTATCTCTAGACTAATTCCTCCATTCGGGGTGTTTCGTTATGCAGTGAAAGCACAGCAGGGAAAGGGGATGGGGAGAACAATGGTCAAGTCACATACATGTGAAAAGACAGTGGTGTGTGCCAAGGGTAGTTTAGAAGGGCAAACCTTGGAAGGATTCTTGAGGAGGGGTGATGATGCCCAGGTCAGCATTTTTATGTGACCCCTGTTCTAAAGGCTGTGCAGTTTAACCATATGCATTTAAAAAGGTTGAAATGGGAAGACATCTGTCTCACAGAGAATAAAGGATACTGGTGCTTTTTCAAGCTCTGTGTCTCCCAGCAAAGAAAAAGCACGGAAAGGATAAATAGAAATCACATCACAGCTCTAATCTGAACTGATAGCCAAGTCTTTTGGGAGAACTTCAATTGTAGGGCATAAAGTTTGGACAAAAGAAAGAAAAGCAACCAGTTTGTGAGTTCTGGAAAATCATGGAAGCATTATTTGCTGCAGAAAAGTTAGTGAAAGAGAGAGGAGCTGGACTGGCGAGGCCATTTAAAAAATTCCTCAAGATTATGGCGATTACTTCTTCCCTTTCAAATGCAGAGTATATTGAAGTTTCTTTTAAAAATTCATACAGGAGACTCATTCTATGCAACTGTAAGAGGGAAACTGTCAGACAACATTCCCAATTCAATATTATATTGTACTTCAAGAAAAGATTTCCATATATTCTAGATTAAAAAAAGCCTCATAAATAAATGATAATCCAGTGCATGCTCTGAAAAATGAAAAAATAATTTTGTGTTTGCATTTTACTGCACAGAGTAAAATTTAATCTCTCTTTTAATATAGCATGTTTTATATAAAAAGGTAAAAACATGTAACCTTATGAAAATTGATTTTTCACATGCTTAAATATGTCCCTTGAAGTATTTATCTAGGCATTCTCCATCTGTGACTATAGAGTGGTATCACACATTGACAACTTCACCATGTAGGGTTAAAAGCATCAGATAGTGGCTTTAGCAGAGTTCTGTCCATTATTCAGGTTATGCTTTCAAAACTACATAGCAATGCCAGGCACATGATAGGTGTTAACTAAATATTTATCAAATGCTTAACTCAGGGAAAGCAAAGGAAAAATTCAAATGGCCAGTGTAAAGCAAAGCTGATGTTAAGAATCTGACCATCTGTGTTTCCTTAGATTAATGCAGAAATCGTCTTGATTTTCTGAGCATCTCTCAGTGGCTGAATAGCCTTATTGAGATAGAAGCTTGACAACACACACTCAGAACACTGTGGAGACAAGCCTATCACAGCCCTTAGTACCCGAAACAAATATTTCCCAAACACTCAGCATGATCAGTATTTGAGTAAAGCTAATCTTCAAGAGTCTAATAACGCCTTTAAAAAACATAACAGAAAATGGAAAACAATACAGTTTTGATGTCTGTCTGACTCTCACCTATAAGGGTGGGACTAGACTAAAGGAGATTTCTCTACCCTGACAAAGGAGGCTTGAGAACTTAAATTAACATGTGCAAAAATATGCAAATCTTCCTGCTTTGACTAGAACACTTTGGAAGGCAGCTTTTGGAGGCACTTTTCTGACCTTGAGACTCCTGGTATACTCCCAGGGATAAAACAATCAAAGACAGCTGGACATGAGACTCCTGCACACTAACTGGCAGCACAGAAAAGAGACACATCTCAGGTTGAGGAGTAGACTCTTGGGAGGCCCTGATCTCTGCCTCCTGCCAGAACCTTTGGGTAGTTCCCACTTTTGAGTGTGGGAAGGACCTGTGACAAACTTCTAATCCATAGCATACAGCAAAGGTGGTGGGATGTTCCCGTGATCACACAGTGTTATTTAAAGCTCTACCTTGATGGCAAATTTGCTCTAGAGATTCTCCTTGCCAAGTGGGTGAAGTAAGCGCTTATATTGGGACAGCCCATGTGTAGGAACAGTGGATGCTCTGTAGGAACTGAGGGCAGTCTCCAGGAGCTGAGGGTGCTCTCCTGCCAACAGTCAACAGCAGCAAGAAGGCAAGGCCCTGAGTCATAGAGCTGCAAGAAAATCAAATCTTCCAGCAATCAGTCTTTGTGACCTTGCGGGTGTGGAGGTGACTGAAAACTAATCCTTCCCCAGTTGAGCCTCCAGATAAGTATACCACTCCTGACACCTTAATTGCAACCTTGTGAATCTCTAAGCTGAATCGTTAAACCATAGCCAGACTCTCAACTTACAGAAACTAAAAGAATAGATGTGTTGCATTAAGCTGTAAACTTTGGGTGGATTAATTTAGTACAACTGGTAAATGGCATGTGAGTACTATAGTGGAGAGTATGCAAGTGATCAAGAAGAAGCAGATGGGGTCAGAAAGAACAAGAAGCAGAGAGGCCTGAAAGAAGCCCTGGGTTTGCAATTCACTGCTGTATCCTCACTACACAGGCTGATGGTCAACCAAAGAAGTAAGCACAAGAAAATGTACTAAAATGATCAAAAAATGGGTGGGGTCTAGAATATGTTGGTAAAAGGAATGCCAGGCTGAGGACGGTGGGCTGTCCCTGTAGGCAAGAGTGAGTGATGTGGTCAACATTATGGTTTCAGAAAACGCATGATGTGACAGGATAGCTTTGAGTATGGGGAAATGAGAGTCAAATTGGGTAATTTCACTCTCCTATTGCTTCATCAGGCATGATCTCAGAGTGGGTCATGACTACAACGAAGAAAAAGTAATACAAATCACCTAAGCATCTGATACCTAATTCAGTTTCAAGATATTAGAGCAACTTTTAAATGAATGTAATGCATTGTGCCACACATAACAAATAGTTCATATAGGTAATCTATGTATGACTTAAGTAATGGTAAACAGAATGACTACCTATATACCTATATTGCTCAAGTCCAGATATAGAACCTTCTCATACATCCCTTCCCCAAGATATCACTAACCTTTTCATCCAGTTTCATATAAGGTAAATAGAACTGCATCTATTTGTCCATGGTAACTGTAGAATTTTTAATTACACATTGTTTTTTTGAGATCTCTCTATGTTGATGTAGATTAATAGCAATTCATTCATTTTCACTGCTATCTATTATTCCATTAGACTAATGTATCACTATTTACTTTCCCATTTTATTATGGATGGCCTTTGGGGCAGTTTTCAGTTTCTTGTCATCACAAATAATGTTCCAGAAGCATTCTTGAACTTTCCCTCGTTCTCAAGAGTTCCTTGACAGCATAGCATGTTCACAGGAGATAAATTACATAGGTAAAGTGTTACTTTGTCAGGTGATGCCAATATTTTCCAAAATAGCAGCATCCATTTACAGTCTGATTAGTGATATGTGAAATCTCCTATTATTCTATATCCTCACCAAAACTGGTATTGCCAGACTATTTAAATTTCCAATCTGGGGCCTCCCTGGTGGCCTAGGGGTTAAGTCTCAGTGCTACACCACTATCGCCTAAGTTTGATCCCTGGCCAGGAAGCTAACCCACATATGGCACAGCAGACCTTTCCTGTCTCGCCTGCTGCTCCCCTTAACAGTTTATTTCAGTAAATCTGCCTGTTCTGCTCCCTACTGTCTCTGGTGAATGGTGAATCCTCTCACCCCCAACCCCAACTGGCCTACACTCCAGTTATTCTAAGCATAAATAAATACATTTTTTTTTAAAGATTTATTTATACAAGCTGGGGTACAGGCCAGAGGTGTGGGGCAGCAAGAGGGTTCACCAGAGACAGAGCAGGGAGCAGAACAGGCAGATCAGAAATACACTGCTGAGGGGAGCAGCGGGCGAGGCAGGAGAGGTCTGCCACACCATATGGGATTCTCCCAGGCTGGGCGTCGAACTCGCACCGCACGCTGCCGACAGCTCCACAGCGCAGCGCTTAACTGCTGCGCCACCGGGGAGGCCCCATAAATAAATAAATATTTTTTAAAAATAAACAAAATACATTTTCAATCTGGTCAGCACAAAACAATTTCTCAGTTTTTTCACTGCAACATCTTACACATAACTGAGCATGTTCTCATCTGATCCTCTTAGTAGGGCATTCAGAATTGTAAGACAAGTACCAACCATTCAACCTACATATCAAGTCGCCAAAATAAGACATAAACCAATGTAAAGTTGCTAGTGAAGTTAAAGTATAATCATCCAATGAATATATATAACATATACATATATATACATAAATACACACACACACACACACACACACACACACATATCAGTGCCCCAAGGTCACATGATTAACCATGATTCTCAAGTCAATTTGTAGTATGACCTTGAGCAAGTCACTTTCTTTTTTAAGTTATAACTGGAACATGAAAAAAAAATATATATATAATACAAATATTTAAAATAAACTGGCACACAAAGAAAAAAAAATCACCTGTGTTCCCAACACTTAAAGTTGCCACTATTGCCTTCTCCTTCATTAGGTGTTCAGAATTACAGCTTTCTCTTCTACTTTAAATATATACAGCTTTCCCAACCCACTTAGACACAAAGAAAGAATCAATATTTCACTTCAAGCATAGACCTCAATTCTAAATTTAAAAATCACAGGGCACATGAATGAGCCCTCCAGTCAATGCCCTCTCTTCAACATTGAGTAATGTTTGCCTTGACAAATGGTACCTTTTTACTTTCTGTTCCTTCTGCTTAAAACACTTGTCTGTCTTCTGGCTCTTTACAATACGGGCTCCTTCTCACCTCTGAAGCCACAATTTCAATGTCACTTGTCCTCCATTTCTAGACCCAGCTCTTCCTTTATCCCAGCACTTTCTATCTTCCAGAGTACCCTGTTGTTTGTTTCTGAAGATGGGTCACCATTGCAATACATTTTATCTAGTGGTTTACTTATTTCTGACCTAGCTCCCTCTCCCCACCCAGAACATTAGCTGTGAGGAGAGGGCCCCAGTTTGTCTGGGTATTCTCCTTTGTTTCCTAAGCACCTTAAATAATACCTGCTATCCAGTAGGAAGGTGGTATGTAAATAATTGTTGCACATGTTCACCAACCACTACATTTCAGAAGGGACTTCATGGTGGAACTAGACATTTATGTGAAGTTTATATATAAATAAAACCCTTAATCCAATGATATTTATCTCCAGCTCACTTGTTTCCCCTGAGTTTGCCTGCATAGTTCAACTTCTAACAACGCAAACAAGACCGCACATCTCTCCTGCATTTTCTCCCATTTCTTCTTGATTGTAAACAGTCAGTATAAGTCATATGAAAACAAGTCAACAAGCTGCTATCTTTTCTTTCTCTTTCTATCCACCAAATAGTTCAGGGTTTTATTCTTGCCAATAATCACCCCACAGCAAGCTCTTAAGGATGGAAGCCATTTTTTATCAATTTGAAATTCAAAGAGGAAGCTCAAAGAGCTTATGACAAGAGGTACCGATGGATATTTATGATCAAGGAGATGATCGGCAAGAAGCAGGAGGCTGTCAATGAGGTCACATCATATTACGAACATGGTTTATTACCAGCTCCCAAAGACATACCCTCTCTTTGGTCAATAAGAAAAGGATAAAAGGTTCAAGATAAGGAGGAGGCACTTTATAAATGAAAACGTTCACTAATGAAATTAGTATCGTTATTGCAGGAAGTGCTAATTTTCCTGCTCACTGAGAGTTTAATAAAAATGTTATGTCTACTCCATAACTGTGATTAATCAGTGTGGTATTGAGAAGTGCAGTGATTCTTTTTCAACAAGGCAATTTTCAAAATTTGAAAAGGTGTAAATTTCATGCAAATTGCCTCATAATCATATATGTACAAAACGGAGCTGACAAAATTGCAATTGGGAAAGGAACCGTTAACGTTTAACTTTTCTTTCTTTTTCCCTTCCTTTCCCCAACTGCTCCTTAAAAGGTATGCTGCAAATGAGAAAATAGGACCGATGGAAAAGGATACAGGTGAATGTCAACAACATGGTGACAATTTTAAAGAAATTCAAATGTGAACATTGAGTTTGAAGAGTGATATGAAATTGGAGGTTTGATCTAGACACGCACTGCTGGAAGGGCTTGAAAATACCCACTGCCTTTTATCACAGTAAAGAGAGACCAAGAAGCACTTTCCCACTCTTGACTCTTCCCAGTGGTCAGCAGTACAACTTCACTAAGGGAAATCATCAATTCTTGCTCACAGGATGCCTTTTTAAAAGTCCTTAAGATCTCTGGAAATTTTAAACAAAGGCTTGTAAACCTGAAGCCACCTCAGACAAAAGCAGTCTATTTGGTAACCCTGTCTGCCTGCCCCCCAACCCCCGTGCTTACCAGGGACCTGTTCCCCTCTTGCATAACCAACAGGACTGCAAGGCTAACACCAGGCGCCTCAGACCTCACTGCGCCTGGAGTCCACACAAGCACCATGCGGTAAGTCCAGAGCAGGTTATTCATCTGTTTATATAGCTAAGAGCTGGATAATATTTACACCTCAAGTGTAAATATGACCATGTTAAGATGGTTAGACATTTGGACGGATGGTCCTTAAAATTTGAAAGACACCAGCAGAAAACTGACCTAAGAATACCCTTGCACACACCAGCATCAATATTGTGACATGCAACTCACAGCCGGTGGTTTCTGGAGTTGAAGAAGGCTGAGGCCTCTTCTTATTTTTTCTATATAACTTAGAAAGCAGTGCTTAGCAATTTCTGCGTAGTAACTCACAGCCATTCTAAATGGTCTAAGTATTGCCACGGTTCCTTGCATTGGGCGATTGTTTTTTTTTTTTTTTTTTTTTTTGAGTAGGCATTTGGAGGGACAATATAATGATACTTAGGAACCATTTTCCTTCCTCATCTTCATCCCACACCTCGTACGTTTCCTCAAATGATGGCCTACTCAAGGCAGTTATTATGCACAGGCAGTGTTCTTCAGAAGAAATTTTCAGAGGATGATTTTTGGTTAAAGTGGCATCTTTTAGAACCATCTGGTCACGGGCATTAATGTGCACTTTCAAATTCTGCATGGAATTTTACGCTGACATTCTGCCCTGAGAGTCTCCCAGGCACTGCTCGTGGAGAAGTGGGACTCCTGACGCCTTCACCCCTCCTGGCAGTGAACAGTGAGTGGTTCTGTGGTTAACATGGCCACACATTTCTCATTATACGCTGAGATTATAAAACCTTGCATAGGCCCGGATGGACCATAGAAAAACGCAGCAGCAAAGGGGTTCGCCTGTGTCTCATTAGACAAGGGGTGTCTCATAGCTCCCTGTCACTCCAGCCTGAAGATGGGCTCAGTGGGCTAGATCACCCCCACTCGCAGAAGGATCCGCTGGCTTGTGGGCATATTGTGGCCAGAGCACTTTCTCTTCTTCTTTTCCCTGACTCAGCCAAAATGGTTGAGTATGCCCAGTAGACGTCTTCCTGGCCAGGAGGAACATCCAGTTGGTTCTCCTCTGCCCAAGTTTTGCAGCAAATGAGACCCTTTAAAAATACATCATTTGGGGCTAGCAGGGGCATAGGTGAGTTTAAGGACATTTCAGAGAAAAGCAAACCTCACTTTTCAGCAGCAAAGGAGACATGACTCTGGGAGCTAGCAGAGTACTTTGAACTTGTGAGGAGGAGACAAGGCTCAAATCGCCCCCAGCCCATCAATCCTGCGCCACAGCAGGGCTTGGACCATCTTACAGCCTCACTGAGCCTCAGTGTCTTCACCTGAAACCCCGGATGATGTACATACCCATCTCCCTCATGGGAGGAACGAGCAAGAATGCGTAGCCTTAGCCTGGTGCTCGCCACACAGATTGCTGTGAGCTTCGCTGTGATAACTTGGGGAGCTGCCATTCCTATCATTATTATGATTGTCGTCCATACTGTTATAACTACTCTTCAGAGGCCTAACCCCTCTGATTTCAATTCTCTCAACTGTACACGACAGGGTTATGCCCCATCCAATCAAGGAATAAAATAAGCACAAAAAGCAATCAACATGTTCTTGGTATGCCAATGGGCCTCAGTGAACTGTTTGTCACTGATAGGATTTTCAGGAGGGGCAAGTAAAACTCACTAAAAGTCCCTGACTGCATGGCTGAGAATCATATCCTAAGAGGTACTTGCCAGCAGGAGGGGAAGGCGAGTCATGTGGAAACCACAACTTCTGCTTGCTGCCAGCCAAGCCCACATCTGCCCCAACTTTGTGGTAACAAAGTGCCATGGTCCTCAGAAACATCCTGTGATGGGATATTTTATAGACAAGGCCAGGGAAGGTCAGAGAGTAGAAGCACTGGCCACAGAGAAGGCAGCTGGGTTTTGGCAGCGGTAAGAAAGCCACAGGACTCTCTCCTAGTTCGATATCACCATTTCCCCACCATGTTTGCTGTTTTCTGAATCACCACATAGAGATACGTAGAGATGTGAGTGAGGCTGCTGTTCAGGGACCGAATGCTTGCAACCCCCAAGAGTCATCTTCTGAAGTCCTAACTACCAATATGGAGTGTGGGTCTCCCAGGATGGCATTAGCACCCTTATAAGAAGAGGAAAAGACCAGAGCACTTCTCTCTGCCATGTGCAGACACAGTAAGCAGGTGGCAGTCTGAGAACCAGAAAGGCGTTCTCACCAGATATCAAATCTGCCAGCAACTTAATCTTGGAATTCATAGCTTCTGTATTGTAAGTAATAAATGTCTGCTTTTTCAGACTATGGTATTTCGTTATGGCAGCCCAGACAGACCAAGACAAGAGCCAATGTCGAAAATCTGTCCCATGGATGATGGAAGGATAAAAGTGGTCTCATCTACACATCTGTCCTGAAGAATAGGCCTCAGGACACTTCACGTGAGACTCCAAGCTCTGTGTAACTCCCTATGAGAAAATTGATGTTTTCTACTTCCCCAAATAGTCTACCGGATATTATTGTTTCCCTTGGGTCTGAGGGAAACTGAGGCCAGGCAGGGACTAGTGGTTATTGTGGAAGAAATAACATCCCACACCCCAGATATCTATGTCATAATTCAAAGAACCTGTGACTGTGTTATCTTCCATGGCAAAGGGGATTCTGTGGAGGTGATTAAGCTAAGGATTTTGATTTGGGAAGGTATGCATCTTGTCCATGTGGGTTCCACGAAATCACAAGGGCCGGCAGGTCACATCTGGTGGAAGCAATGTGAGAGCGGTGCAGAGTCAGGGAAGGAGACATGACACTATGTTGTTGTTTTTGAAGCAGCAAGAGTAGACACGAGCCAAGGAAGGCAGACAAGCTCCAGAAGCTGAAAGTGGCAAGCAAATGGATTCTCCACTAGAGCTTCTAGAAGAAGAAATAGCCGGAGGAGCCTACAAAAAGAAACTAACACAGTGATGGAGTCATGATTCAAACCCGGTACCATCAACTCAGGGCCCTCCAGTCTTTCTACTCTGTCCTTACTGCCTTTGGTAAATAGTACACAAGGGAGGGAACTTGTCAAAAACCTGGGTGAACTCTGGGTTCATTCACCAACTACCTTCTTCTACCTATCAGACCTACAACTGAAGGAAAGGACAAACTCCTACTCACCTCAGATCTTTACAATAGCTTGTGAAGAGAATATGTATAAGCATCATCTCTGTTAATGTTCTCTGTAGTGACAAACCACTCAAACATTGTATGACTAAAACCAACAGCTGCTTCTTTTTCGCCCATGAGCTAGAGGGTCAACGATTTGGGTTTGGCTCAGTTGAACAGGTGTCCACTATCAGCGAGGCTGCTGTGCCTTCGGGGATCAGCTAGCTACTGGTTGGGCCTTGTGGCAACACGGTTGTGCTTCTCTCAACATCCAGAAGCCTGTGCTTGTTCCTACCCCGAGGAGGGAGGGTTCCAAGTGCAGCAAAGCCAACCACCATTGCAGAAGCACATTTCAAGCCTCTGCTAGAGTCACATTTGTGATACACCACCCTCCCGGCCCCTGACATGGCTAAAGCAGTCCCACGAGGCATGAGGATTGACTGAGGGGTTGGGAAAACTCACACAGCCTTTTGGTGGGAGATGCAAAGGAATACATGCAGGGGACAGGAAAGAATTGGTGGCCATTTTTATAGTCATGAGTATTTCTTATTTCAGGATTTATTTACATATTTATTTATTGCTTACCAATTATTTATTGTATTAATTTGGCATTTGTGGGTTTAATATCTGTCAACCAGGACACAGAGACAGTTCTTAATACCAAGGGATATTATTGAATCAGCCATTATTGAATCAATTCTCTTGGATAACTTAGTGCGTGTGTGTGTATGTGTGTGTCCTCAATACAGAGAATCCTCCAACTCTCTCTTCGACATTGGTTGTGTTCAGTTTTTTGGCATGAATACTTATCAGTTGTGTTCTGAAAACTCCCTACATAGCCCTCAAATCGCAATTGCTTCAGTCACATTCAGAGCATTGAAATAAATAAATAAATAAAATAAAAGGAAAGTTTCAGAAGGGCAGCACTTACCCCATTCACGGGGAAAGAGACTGAAAGGGAAGTATTGTCAGAGTGTTTTGCAAATGACATTTTCGGCAATATAAATTATGATTTATTTTCCCATGTAATCATCTTGATTGCAGACATCCTTTTGGAGAAATCGCACTGCTCTTGGCTAGCTTTTTAAAGCCTTGCAAGACAACTTTCAAACCTGATTAGTATGTATGATGGGAAATCAGATACATTATATTTAGCTTGAAGTGCCGAGCGCTGTGGGTGCAAAGAAAGAAAGATAGGGGGAGGGATTAAAAAAAAAAAAGAACATCTGTAATCCTTTTCAGAGGAATGTGGGTGGCGCATGCTAGGGGAAGGCGCAGGGCTGTTGAGTTTGCTCAAGTTGTCATGCAATTAACCAATTGTGTGTCATCTTGTCACACAGCTCTCAAGACGCTGAGTTGAGTGATGCAGTGTCCCTGTGCCCAGGATGGACACGGGTTTCTCCATGTGAAATATGAAGACCTCATCAGCTCCATCCCCCTGGTCTTCCCCAGCTCAAAGATGGGACTCTGGGTCTGCATACCAACACCCCCCTCAAAGTGGAGTCATCAGTTTGGCAGTGGGCACAGTGGCCCCAGCGAAGGCAAGTCTCCACTCAAGGAGATGTGACAAAGAAGGCAGCCCGGTGCCAGCCCTCTCCAGCTGCAGCGTGTAACATGCCCAGCAAAGCGGAGACCAGAGCAAGGCACATAAGATGCCCGGATACACACTGCAGCAGGCACACAGCTGAGGGTCCAGAAATGTAGGACGGCACGTGCACAGACCCCGGAGGGTGTGGCCCCTAACCCGAGACCGAGAGAAGCCAGAACAAAGACATCCCCTTTGGGGTGCGGATGTAATGGGAAGTAACTAAAACATGTAGAGCTTATTTGAATACAACATGATTAGATTAGGAGTACAATACAGATTTTGCACGTGTTTTTGGGAGGCTGAGGCAACACCCCCCAGGGTTCTTTTTCTCTGCATCTCAGCACCATGGAAAACTAGGAGAAGTATATCATTTCCAGAGTACCTGGATCAAATCTAATATTCAACTTTTAATCTGATCCAGCACCTCTATCTAGAGGAAAGGACGAGGGGAGGGACATGTGCTGAGCACCTGAATGGTGTCAATGGCTGGACGTCCATTTGCTGCTGCTACATGATCACAACAGCCTCAGATATTAATCTGTTCTAGATGAGCACATCGAGGCACAGAGACCACAAGGCCTTGCAAAAGGTCATATAAGAGATCAAACTGTTTCAACTCAACTCATCTGCTGGTACCTAAAGATCCCTAGCTCTTATCCCCTTCCCCAACCTCCATTTACCTTTTCAGGCAAAAGTGCTCGCTTGACTCACAAGTGAAGGTACTTCTGCCCTCGAGCAAATTTCTAATTCCATTTAGGGCCTTTTATCAGCACTTCCTTTTGTATGTTTTATATCTTCTTCAAGTACCCCCTTTAATTTACTTTAAAGTTCCTGCCTCTGAATAGTCTCTGTGAAATCTAGACTTTGTTCCCTGCTGTTAAAACAACCACCACATGGCTTTGTTAGGCAGAAGGTTAAGTTGGCCCCCAACACACCCCAGGCCTGAGTGTCTACACTCCTTTCCAAGTTAGCCCATCAATCACTGACCTGGGTCCTGCTGTGAGGGGATTCTGCAGATGTATGTAAAGGCTCCAAATCAGCCACCTTTAAGAGAAGGAGCCTGTGCTCACCATGAAGGCCCTTTTTAAATATGGGTCTAGATGTCAGAGTCAAAGAGAGAGAGAGGCAAGGCAGGAAGAAGGGGTTTTAATGCACATGTTGCTGGCTTGAGGGAGGGGGTCAGGTGGTAAGGAACACAGATGCCCCTAGAGAGACAAAGGGGAGGGGGGCCCTAATCTTTTTTTTTTAGATTTATTTATTTATGCATACAAGCTGGGGTACAGGCCAGAGGTGTGGGGCGGCAAGAGGGTTCACCAGAGACAGTGGGGAGCAGAACAGGCAGATCAACCAAAATACACTGCTGAGGGGAGCAGTGGGCGAGGCAGGAGAGCTCTGCCGCGCCATGTGGGAATCCCCCCGGCTGGGCGTCAAACTCATGTCCCTGCTGCCGACAGCTCCACAGCGCAGAGCCTAACCACTGCACCACCAAGGAGGCCCGGGGCCCAAATCTTAACCTGCAAGGAACTAAGTTCTGAGGCCAGCTTTGTGAGTGGATGCTTCCCCGGGGCCTCTAGAAAGGAACTTAACACTTAGTGTCTGCTCATGTATTAATACGTGTTTTTTTGTCGCCAGTATCAGGTGGCCGCTCACGTATTAATACGTGTTCATCTAGTCTCCGGTTTTTCACGACATGGTGGATTTATTTGGAACTATTAGGAGCTATTTCTTTGATCGTACTCAGTCTAAAAGCTTTACACATTGTTTTGGTGAAAGTGTAAGGTGTTTTATGAGAGATATTACAGTTTTTTTAATATCCAGTAGTTCAGGAGTTGTGTGTGTTTTATTGAATGCTTATACCATTCATGTGGTGGCACAGAAAATGGCCGGCCCCAAGGGATAGTAAATTTAAAGGGCACTGGCACACAAAATGTTAACCCAACTGACACCTTGTCTTTATCTTTGTGGGTGTCTGAGCAGAGAAGCCTGTCACCGTGTTCAGTCTTCTCATCTGCAGAACCATGAGCTAGTCGATGGGTGTGTTTTGGAACTACTAAGTGTGATTGAAAACAAATGCTGCGGCATACAACAATCTGGTTTTGAAACAAACATTTTCATCTATTTTGTTGGCTTTCACAATTATTGTACCTTCAGAGTATAAAAACCTTAACGTAGGAATTCAATTATCCTGGCTATATATTTTTTTGTCATTAATTACAAAAGAATTAATTAGCTCCACAACAATACTTACCTCTAGGATTGCTCATGAGGAATAGTATAACCAGTGGATCTAGACCAGCAGGTATTAAAGTTATTTTTCTATGCCGTGTCTTACACAAAGTCAAGTGAGAAAAATTTCAGGGCAAACAGAGCTCAGAATTTACTCCACAAAAGATTCCTGCGTTGGTGGCACAAACTTATCCTCAGCTCCCACATGGAGGAAAGCCCTGCCGTGGGTATTTCTGTATCAGACATCATCTAATGGAATCTCCTGAACAGCAGAGACTGAGGAAGAAAAACACTAGAAAGAACTACTTTGTAAATTTCCTCTCATAACCCAAATTACACTCACACCAAGACGAGAAGCCTTCACTAATGTCACTAATTTCTCTGAAGCAATATAACAGCAAACTCCAGAGACCTTGGCTATTTCAGACAAAATAGAAAATGTAGATGCTGGGGGAAGCTGGGGAGCTGGGCTTTCTGCAGCAGACTGTAAGCCAAGTCATAAATTGAGGTAAAGTATGAAATAAAGGGGAAGAAAAAGGGTGGAAGTTGTGGTTTTGTGCCTGCACACTTGGGGTCTGTAAGATGAATGGGCGGAGGATTTTCCTGTCCATTTCTGCTATCCATTCACACGATTAAAGTCATTAGTTAGAACAGTCTACCAAGAAGCTACTGCAAGAAGGGGGCTTCCCTTAAAGAGGAGGATTAAAAGGAAGGAAAAGAAAGGCAAAGGAAATCCACATGGAATATACAAAAATACATGCAGGCTAAAAATGAAGCCATATTTGATAGAAGCGCTGCTTTAAAATCACACACTGCTGCCCTCAGAGCCGCTGCTTTCTGTATGTTTTAAGTGACCGTGTTATCAATGTGATACTGGTGAGGCTTAGAGGGAAGCAGCAAGATGAGAGTAAAGGTAATTTTATAAATCATTGGCTGGATAACGTTGAGCAGCCCCTCCACACTCTAGCATCTCCTCTGCTTGCTCCCCTCTCCACTCAATCAACAATCAGATCACCTATGTCCATCCTTGGCTTTGGCCCTTACCATCTTTTACCCAGACTATTCTCACAAACTGTCAGTCCTACCCTTTGCAAAGCCATCCATCGTCCTGCAGCCAGAGGGTTCCTCCTACATGCACTCTGGACCCGTGTATTGTGTATTGGATACTGAATGCCCACAACTTTTCCAGCATTTTCCATGCCAGAAAGGTGAGCTCCAGAATCTCACTGGGACATCTGAGCCCAGTGGGTGGGGTGGTGGGGCAAAGAAGCTTTAGTCTTGTTTATGCTTCTAGTTTCAACTTTTATCATCACCACTATCCCTCTCCCAGACCAGGTCCTCCCAGAAAGATCCACATGTCCTTCCCCCCAGGGACCACGTGTCCTTTCTGGATGCCCAGGATGTGACCATGAGCAACAATGTCCTTGACATTTGGGGCTGACAGTTTGGGGTGGCCAGTAGAGTAATAAGCAACAGCCACAATACAAATGGCTTGTAGACAGTAGAAGGGGGATAATGGAGGTAAGAAACCTATACTCAGTGTTTGTGGAGACAGGGGGTTTAGGGTTCAGGAGAGTCTTCCAGGAGAGTCTTCCAGAAGAGTTAGAGTTAGTTTGGAGAAGGATAAAAAAGTGTGTTGGGCAGAAGGACCTGCACACACATAGCTGGTTCTTCAGAGCACCCTCGCAGCCAGAGCTGGGGAGCTGGGGCTCTGTGATGTTGGGCAGCTCAGTGAACTGGAGAGCTGGAGTCAGCAGGTACAGGGGGGCTATGTGATAGCCAGGGGCCCATGGCCTGCTGGTGAATTAGTGAGGTTGTCTAGGAGGAAGGGAGTTTCCATAAGGAGGACAGTGGACATGATGGGCACCATGAAAAGTAGAGGGACTGGGACCCAGCTAGAGAGGGCAGCGCTGCTCAGGTCCTGACAGCTGGTGCCCCTTGGCAGTCAGAGCAGATGATGCTAACTTTGGTTTTTCATGAGAAGCAGGAAGTCCCAATTGTTTTGTGAGGTCTCCCAGCTTTGAAAATATTGGCAACTAATGTATTGCATGAAGAAGACAAAAAATCAGCAGCTCCAACCAAAGACACCTGTGAGCCACCAATCTGATTCTTTGGGGATGGGAGCTGGAAATGAGGAGAGAGCATGTAAGTGTTGGACGATTTTCTGATTTCTTATCCAGGAATCTGAATGCAAAAGTCTTGAGAAGCCAGCGGGTCCTTGGATGACAGAACCAGGGGCAGAAGCTGCATGGGGGCAAAAGCAAACCTCTCTGGAGGCCAGGGATGACTCCACTCCTTAGAATCACAGCACCCCACCCCAGCCCTAACTGTTAGTTTGATTATTCAACAATTATTCAAAT
>PVIJ01011477.1:0-54473 GCA_004024925.1 Scalopus aquaticus
CCTCCCCTTCCCTCCTCTATCTCTGCAGACAAATTCTATTAAAAATCTTTCATACTCAAAGTATGCTTTCTTTGCCTTTCTACATGCAGATGGCAGAATCCCTTTTAAACCATGCGCCCCTCACAGTTTGGGGTCCCTGGGTGCCCCCGGTACTGTGCTAATAGTTTCTAACACAACTTATACAGTACTCCAGTGAACAGCTTTAAGGTTAATGGCATTGAAAATTTTCCATATAGGCCATGTCAGTTATGAAATAGTGATTAATATTTAAGTCAGTCCAAAAAGGCTTATAGGTGGTTAAACTACTCAATATACAAAAATAAAAAGTAAAACCTATAGTAATACTGATAAAAAATGAATAACTACTCCGAAGTATAATATCCCCTTGTCCTTGGAGATATTTTCCAAGACCCCCTGTGGATGCCTGCAGATAGCAATGAACCCTAGATCTACTCTAAATTTTTCTATACATACATGCCAAGGACAAAGTTTAATTTATAAATTAGGCACAGAAAGAGATTAACCATAATAACCAAAGATAACAGAACAATTATAACAATACAGTAGTCTCCCCTTATCCACAGTTTTGCTTTCTGAAGGTTTAGTTACCCATAGTCAACCGTGGTCTGAAAATAATAGCTACAATCAGAACATTTTGAGAGATCACATTTGTATGACTTTTATCACAGTGTTTTTCAGAATTGCCCTTGCTACCAGGCGGTGCCACTGACAGAGGGTTGCCTGATAGTAAATTTATTATGTAAAACAGCATTATAACAGAAGGTTTACATGGATAAGGCACTCTTCTAGATATAACTAAATCTGCACAGGGTGTAACTAGCTCTTTGATTTGAATGGGGTGGTCACAAGTCTAATTCTGCCCAGATGTAAAGCTTAGAATTTCTAAGTATACAAGTCATTTCTCTAAAACTTAATGTCTGTCTACATGTGAACACAAAATTCACTTTTCATGCACTCTTTTTAGACATGCTCTTATCTTTATTGCTGCATTAGTGCAAAATCTTTTTAAACCCAAGTAGCTTGTTACTTTAATCATAGCTTTTAAGAAGTTATTTTTGAAAGGCTTTCGTAACTTTCAACCATTCAGATGTTTTTAAACGCAAACGAAGATGCCTTAATCCACAATTTACAGGGTGATATAATTTGGGGGTTCTGATTAAAAATCATCTGCATCCTCTGTCTGCTCATCTCCACTTCTCTGGTCTCCAACTTCCTCAATACCTTTATGAAAGAAATAGATGCCAACATGATCATCGATGGAAATTAGACCTTGGTTGGTTGCCATGGGAAAAGCAAATGAACCGCCTTACAAGACCAAACTTTTTCGTAACATTTCTGCCTTACAGGCCTCCCTGGTGGCGCAGCGGTTAAGCGCTGCGTTGTGGAGCTGTCGGCAGCGGCGACACGAGTTCGACGCCTGGCCAGGGAGATTCCCACATGGCGCGGCAGACCTCTCCTGCCTCGCCCGCTGCTCCCCTCAGCAGTGATTTCTGTCAATCTGCCTGTTCTGCTCCCCACTCTGTCTTTGGTGAACCCTCTCGCCACCCCACGCCTCTGGCCTACACCCCAGCTTGTATGCATAAATAAATAAATCTTAAAAAAAATGTTTCTGCCTTACATTGGTACTCACGCTTTAATCTTATTAGAAAAAATTGTTGGGTTTATCATCATCCATGTCATTGTTGTCTGAGAGGTAAAAGAAAATCCGTTCAATCCCTCCACATAACTAGTTGAAGACAGCACGCAAACCAAGATATTTAAGCCTTTAGGAACGTAGTGAAATTTGCACACTTCAGTGTTTTGTGGAGTCTGGTGGGGGAAGAAGGGAGATAGGATTCAAGCTGCCCAAGCAACCAGAAGCCTAGTTATAGTACGATGTTTATAAAAGGAAGCATGTGGCAGAGAATGTTTCTTTCTGGTGTCAATTTTTCTGCAAACAAGATAGCAGTGAATAGATTCTGATAAAGATGCTAATATGTAAATCATGCTTTAAATAAAAAAAAAGACCAATCGCTTAGCAGCTGCAGCTGTTATGAAATTAATCAATGACAGGAGCTCTTCATCAGATAATGGACTCCCTTGTCCCCACAGACTGAACTGCTTTTAATAAGAAAGGCTGCCTTAGGGACGGAGCCACATTCTCCTGTCTGTGCGTGTAGACAATACAATTGAATCAAAAAATGAAAATTTCAGCCTTATTGGGGAAAGACTCTTTTTTACCATCTCAAAACTAGGTTGCAGTTGGACACTGCTTGACAGAAAGCATGTCCTCTTTCACAGTTTGAAGGCTCGATGCAAAAAACACGAGGCCCGGAAACTACTGGAATGAGTGTCACCCTCTTCCCTCCTTTGGTGGCAAGCCCAGGGCTTCCTCCTATTTTTAATTGACTCCCACTTCACAGCAGGCAGGAACCACTCCCCTTTCTCTACCTCTTTATTTCTTTCCTCATGTCACCTCTCACTGGATGTCACCCAGCCTTTATTATCCACAGACTCCCAGATGAAACTACTTGGGGACAAGCTTAAAGCAGACCTTTTTACTTTTTTTTCCCCCCTAAAATGTAGGTGACTTTTACTTCAGCTCTTTTTGTTTCCAAGTATCCCCCATAAAGACTAAGAGAAACTAGAGGCGGCAGGCCACTGGCCAAAGTATTGCTAACATTTGAAGGCCTCACTCATCCCCACCCAGGTTATCCGGAACAGGCCTCTTCGAACATTTCACTCTGGCGTGAGGATTACTTCAGTTGAGGTGAACTAAGGCCCTTTGGGCTCACAAGAAACTTTCGCCATTTCCCTAACTACCTAGAAAAATGAAAATTGGGAGTATTACCTAGAATTATCAATTTCAAATCAGAAACCACCTTTCTATTCGAGAACCCTATCAATATGGCAGGGCAAACAACTAATGACAAAGCACCTGGCTCCTGCCTCCTGCCTCCTGAGGCCCCTCCTCTCTTCTTAAGCCCCAACCCCTAACCCATCCCTCAGCTAGGGGTGAATGTCCTCATTTTGCCCCTCGGCTATAGGTTCCACAACACACCCTTGTGGACTCTCCATTCCTATGCAATTAAATTTGTTCTTTCCTCCTGCTTAATTTGTCTCCTGTTAGGTTAGTTTGATTTCTGGACCAGATCAAGGAGAGTCCAGAGGGGTGTGGGAAATGTCCTAGGACCCCACACATTGGTGACGTACTCAAGAGCAGATGCTGTGTCTACCTGGTGCCACTGAGCCCTAAACACTGAGTTGCATGTTATTAACCTTAATAAAGATAAGTAAAATGAGGCTCAGAGATGCTTAGCAATTTCCCTAAGGTTGCACTGCAAAGTCTGGATTCAAGGCCAAATCTTTCTGACACCGAAAGTCCTTGATGGCCTTCCCCATTCCTCTGCTATGGCAGAAAGGAGTCTTTCCTAACCCTGTCTGTAATCCTGGTCAACATGAGGTCCGTGGCAGCACCTTCAGAGGTGGTCCTAACTCTGGGCAGGGGGCAGAGGAGGGTAGGGGAGAAACCTAAGAAAAGTAAGGAACATAGAGAAGGAGGCTGACAGGTGACCAGGCAGGTGACTAGATCTCCTGTCATTAAACATCCCATTCTTATTTACAGGAACCCTGCAAGTAAAGGGAACGAAGCCCAGGAATGGGAATTTCTACCAAAAAACATTTTGTTCCCACAGAAACAGGTAGGTGCTTTCTCTTCATACCTAGCAGTAGTATATCAGGTGCTCCGAGGGCTAAATACAGTTCTGCGACCTGGGGCCCTAACTGCCCTTTATAACACATTTTATTCCAAGTTGTAAGCAGCTAACTTGCAAATAAACTTTTGGAACAGAGCTCAAGGGGACGTTCAGAAAAGACTAAATCTTGTCTCAAGGCAGGAATTTGAATCTTGTCTGAATGCTGAGGGATTTAATGGTTACTGGGCAACCAGGAATTAAATTCTGTAGGTAGCTTTTCTTTATCTCTCCCTACTCCTCATGGGTACTCTTTGGGGGATTTAAAAAAACCCAAAATTTTGATCAGGTAAGAAATAAGAAATTATAGCATCTAAGAACTAGAAGTTTCTAAGGCTAGATCTTCAGTTTCCCAATGAGAAAGCTCAGCACTGGAAGGCCCCGAGGAACTTGTCCTGGGTCCCCTAGTCAGCTTGAAGAAAAACCAGGGGCTAGAAGCCAAGACTTGCTGTCTCTTTTCCCCCCCATCTTAGCAGTAGTTGAGGAACTCAAACAGGCAAATGCTAAATATTTTTTACACCAAAGGCATCATTTTCCTGCTTCTTTGGTTTATACATTTTTGATAGTTTATTGTGGTGAGAACACTTAACACCCCATGGCAGTGTCCCTTCCCTGACAGAGCCTTGAACAAAAGACAAAGGCTCATTCTAAGCGGGACTTTCCAACTACTCTACGGCTTCAGGGCTTCCAGTCTGAAGACAGAACATGAATTTCCTTAAGTTTGACAAGTATTTCAAATCACATCAACACTAGAAAACCAATTTTTCCAGAAGCGAGGCCTAATATTTCCCTGTTAGAGTACTTTCTAGACCTCAGGATCTCTTGAATATTTCAAGACTTAGCTCCTGCTAACTCCCCTCCGCACCCCAGTAGCAAGTGGTGACCGTTCTCAGGTGGGCGGTGTCAGAGAAGGCAGTCAGGAATGTGCACGCTCCTGTCCTGCTCCCCACTCTGTCTCTGGTGAGTCTTCTCGCTCCCCCACTCCTCTGGCCTACACCCCAGCTCTTGTATGCATAAATAAATATATCTTTAAAAAACAAAACCAATAGAGTCCCAGCAGTCCAGGTCCTGAACAGGCAGCCGCGTCCCAGACACCACCGTGCGTCAGCTCGTCCTCTCTGTGCTTTTGACTATCATCTTAATTTCTCCACTTGAATCATTTCGATTTTTTTTTTTTTGGTTTGAGAAGTCATGAGAACCAGTTAGCATTTATAAAGTTTTGAACGGTTTTCCAGTTTGACTTAAAAGCCGCTACTTGCCAATTTTAAACTGTGTATTTCTGGGTTTTCGTCTTACAAAAATAGTAACATAACTCTCCATGTAGTAACTTTTCACTCAAACCTGTCAGGCTGTTACGCAACAGGAAAAAAAAGCTTTACTTATATCAGGGGTGATAACATCAAAGAACAGAATGCTATATCTATTATGCTATTAGTACATAAAAAAGAGAAAAATTTATATGTATGTATGCTTGAACATGCATAAAATATCTATAGCAGGAAACACAGAAATTATAAATTGCCTCTGGGGAGTGAAGTTGGGGTACTGATGTCAGAGGTAAGAGGAGACTCATCTTTCATATTACCCTATTGTGTTGTTTCATTTTCAGAAATTATGTGCATGTATTACTTTACCAAAAAAACCCACTGAGTGTTATTTACAATAGCCAAGCTATGGAAACAACCTAGGTACCCAAAGAGCGATGAGTGGATCAGGAAGGTGTGGTGTATATACACAGTGGAATACTACTCAGCTCTATTTAAAAAAATGAACTCTTGCCATTTGTGACAACATGGATAGAAGTCGAGGGGATTATGCTAAGTGAAGTAAATCAGAAGGAGAAAGGAGCACCAGGTGGTGTCACTTGTATGTGGAATACAGAGAAACAAAACAAAGGGTCAGATAAAACCAAAGCAGTAACAAATCCTAGAGATCTGACTGTAGAATTGAGAATACCAGAGAGGGAGGGGAGAGAGAGCGAGCAAAGAGGGGAGAGGGCAAAAAGGACTATAGTAGAGGACTAGGGGTGCCTTGGTGGTGGGTCCATGTGGTCTAACACCTGAAGGGTGTAATCTTATACCCATATATCACATACGGTCTTGTAAAGCAATATTACCGCAATAAAAATAAATGACTAAGTGCTAAATCTCTTTGTCTTCTGTACTTCACCCTCCGTAATTTCCTCCAAGTTCTTGGTTTCATCCACTGGGAAACTACTATGATACAATTGGAAAAACTAATGGATAAAGAAGACATGTTGATGAGGTCTACTTATGCCTGCAGTAAAAGGACAGCAACAAGGACTATTATTTAAGAGTACTTACTGTATGTTACAATAAATCCATAAATTCTCATTTAATAGCCCCACCTTTGATATTATTATTTTAGTCCCATCTTACATACATGGAAACCAAAGGCCTAAAGGATGAGCACACAAATCTCTTTGACACTAAAGTCACTCCTCTTAAGGATGGCAGGTTCCCAGTGTGCATAGGCAAGCAACCTTAACTTTCCCAAACCTTACTCTTCAGTCTCTTCATTTGTAAAGGGAACAATAGCAGCAGCTCTTCAGAGTGCTATGGTGAAGGCTACCTGAGATATTGTATCTTAGAAGCTCCTAGGAGAGCTGTATCCAGGATATACACTTGCTCAGTTAAAGTTAAGACACTTAACCCTGCTCCCAGCATTTCCTCTATAAAGTGCCATAAAAATATTAATACAAGGAATCTTTTTATCATGTTGATGAGTCTAAAGTATTTCTTTATTTCCTCTTTCCAAACAGGGTATTTCCTGTTCAAAATCCCTCTGTCCCGTCTCAGGAAGAAAGTTTAGCACAGGGACTAAATCACTGGTTCAGGAATTCAACGTACATTTAAATACCAGCTATGCTGTGTGAGCAAATTACTTTTCTCTGAGTAGTACCTACACAGTGAAGCTAATATACTTCACAAAGCTTTTGAGATTAATGAGAAGTATACGCGTATGGTATAGATTTCAGACATTTAAATAAGCTGCCTAAAATAAATGGTTGTAAAAAGATGAACTATATAAATAAATTCCTAAGTACATAAGTCAATAAAATTCAGATCTACTTCCTATCGCCCCAATTTGTAATTTCTTCTTTTTGTTCTGTGATATCACCATTCTCTATGTCACCAAGATTGAAAATCTGGAAGACATCTTTAACTCTTTTCTTTAAAACCTATGCAGGGGGCTTCCCTGGTGGCACAACAGGTTAAGTCGCAGCACTATGAAGCTATCCAGAGCCACTGCTGCACGAGTTCGATTCCCGGCCAGGGAGCTTCCCACATGGCCCAGCAGACCTCTCCTGTCTCACCCGCTACTCCCCTCAGCAGTGTATTTCGGTTGATCTGCCTCTTCTGCTCCCTACTCTGTCTCTGGTGAATCCTCTCACTCTCCCACACCTCTGGCCTTACACCCCGTCTTGTATGCATAAATAAATAAACATTTAAAAAAATAAAACCTATGCAGGGACCTCCCTGGTGGCTCAAGGGGTTAAGTCTCAGCACTCTGAAGCAATCGGCATGAGTCCAATCCCAGGCCAGGGAGCTGACCCACACTGGCGGGCGCAGCAGACCTCTCCTGTATCGTCCGCTGCTCCCCTCAGCAGTGTATTTCAATCAATCGCCTGTTCTGCTCCCCACTCTGTCTCTGGTGAATCCTCTTACACACATACTCTCCTCGCTCCGCACCTCTGGCCTACACCCCAGCTCTTATATGTATAAATAAAATAAATCTTTTAAAAAACAACAACCTATGCAGTACTTTCAGGCGATTCTATCTTGGGAGATTTCTTCTGGGGTCATGCCTTGTCTATCCCCCATTGCTAACCCAAGCCCTTCATCATTTCAAAGCAAAACAGAGTAAAACAACCAATCTCTTTCCTCCCTCGACATCCTCAAATCATATTCCATCAACCTTTAATGCCTAAAAACAGAGCATAAACGTCATTGTCTTTCTTTGGAAGATTCAACAATGTTTTCCCATTGCCATCAGATGTAATGTGAATTTATCATTCTATAATTCGTTCTATAATTTAAGGCACAAAATTTATCCTTCCTTTAATGGCACTGAATTCCGTTTTTGTTGATAAATCTGGAGTAGATTCTTATAGAACAATGCCCTTTCCAATAAATCTTTCCAATAAATCTGTCTTTCTCTCAACTGTACTTAGGTTTCTGCTGCTCCACTGTCAGCACTATACTAGCATACATTTTAATTTACTTAAGTCTTATAAAACTCCTTCCTAGAACATGTTCTTTTTTCTGTTCTCCAGATAGACTTCCCCAATGATTCTAATCAACATGCTCTACCTATATAAGGTAACCTACGTTTGACCTTGATATTATATAAGTCAGTGTACATAGGCTTATAGCACGTATCAACTATTTCATTTATGTCAACTTTATCCCCCCAAATACAGAAAAGTCATTTGTGAAGCTGACATACACCTTTTTTAGAGTCCATACACTACCAGAAAGATATGAGGCCACGATAAGCCGTGGTGGGGGAGGGCGTGGGAGGGGAAGAGGGGGAGCTTGAATTTAAACCTTCAGTCATTCCACCTTGAGACATCTACATTTGTCTTGAAAAACAAAATGGCTATAGGCTGCCATTCATAAATTATTACATGATTTAGGTTCCACAGGCTGAAAGGACTTAAGAGTAACTTAAGTGTTCCCCCACTGGCTACAAATATTGCTGGGATGGGCCCTTCACTCTCATAGGCAAGGAGTTCTATCGCACCCTGAGGTCCACTGCAGTGTCCAAGTTCACACCAACTTGGGAGCCGGACAGGTATCATGCTTTCTGTTTCTTGGTACCTGTTACTTAGAGCAAATGCTGTAAAAGTAAACTATCCATACCTGTAGTATGTGTGAGTTTCTATCACTCAAGAGGCAGGAAGCAACTTTCTGCCTCTGCCCATAACTCAATAGCTTTCATTAATAGCTGTAGTATATATAGTATATATATGTAGTATATGTAGTGTGTGTGTGTGTGTGTGTGTGTGTATTTAAATGTGAAGAAACTGGAGTTGGCATAGAGAATAAGAACATCTAATACAATGGGTGGATAATAGGTCCACTGAGGATGATAAAAGGGTAAGACTTGTCTAGCTCAGAGAAAAGCAAGCTAACATCTAATTCAAAAACTAGTGATACAGTGAGAAGTCTCATCACCAAGAATCCCTCAACACAATGAAAAAAGCTTGCATCATATCAGAAAAGTTTGGAAAAGTTTTATCTGGATAAATGAGTTGTGCCTTTGGGTAACTCATAAAAGAGGAAACAATGCTCAGTAAATATTTTTTAAAATGCTCATGATCACTAGTAATCAAGGACATGGCAGTAATAATGAGATTCTTTTATTCTCCCTACACCAGTAGCAAAAGTAAAAAGAATGCTGCACTCTGGCAAAGGCATGGATTAAGAGTGTAAACAGGTACAACCTCTTAAGGTCATTACTTTTTGACTCCATGTTTGCAGCTTCTATGAATCAAATATGGAAAGGCTTTATACATGAAGATGTTCCCTCCAGTCTTACTGAGTGCAGTGAAACAATTGGAAGCAAGCGTGGAAATAATCTCTCCTTCTATACTCTTCAACTGTGTCCTGCCCAGAAAAATCTAAGTGAAGCAGGAAATTACGAGCCTTAATTGACAGTGCAACAAAGAACCTTGAGCAGCATGTGATTATTCCGAGCACAAATATTTTGAGAAGATAAAGCTGGTCTGCTAGCCATTCTCTTTCAAGATAGGTAAAAATTAATTTATCTTTAACTTATCAGTCATTGTAAAAATGAAAACTTAAGAGAAACTCATCATAAATTGGTTTCTGTCTAAACTTGTTTAAGAAGGGCAAAGATTTCCCTGCAATAGTCAACATTTCCAAGGACAGCTATTGTCATCTTGAGGCCATAAATATTTTGCAAAGAGTTTTATCCATTAAGATATTTATGGGGCCTCCCTGGTGGCACAGCGGTTAAGCACTGCGCTCTGGAGCTGTCGGCAGCGGTGACTCGAGTTCAACGCCTGGCGGGGAGATTCCCACATGGAGCAGCAGACCTCTCCTGCCTCGCCCGCTGCTCCCCTTAGCAGTGTATTTCCGTCCATCTGCCTGTTCTGCTCCCCGCTCTGTCTCTGGTGAACCCTCTCACCGCCCCACGCTTCTGGCCTATACCCCAGCTTGTATGCATATATAAATAAATCTTTTAAAAAAAGATATTTGTGGAAGAAATCTGCTCACTTAAATTTATAAACTTCATGTATCATAGGATAAACTTTACACATCAACCTTCTGATTCTGAATTGCCCATTTTTGATCATATCTGTAATATAACAGCTGTAACATTTCTAATTCACAAGTGGCTGGTAGGACTGAAGGCATCAAAGCACTTCACTTGATTTTCTTCTCAGAAGCCTCTTTGTAATAAAGTTCCAAAATCTTAAAGATTTATTTCCATAAATGCAACCCAAATTTTACTTTCTTTAAGTCACAAAACTAATTTCTGAAAAATGGCAATTACTTTTAAAAGGTTGTACTCCAAGAAAATGCAACATGGGAAAAATACCATCCCTAAAGAATTAAGAATCAGAGAAAATTTATGGTATTTGTGAGCCAAGCAGGCTACAATGTTACAAACATAATATTATCTCAAACAACTATATTGTTTGAGTGTAAGTGTCCTTACACTCAAGATTTGAGGTGATTTTTTTTCTTTTCATACTTCAAAAATTTCTGCAGCGAATATATACATATTAATGTAATGTTAAAAATGTAAAATTATTAAAATTTTTATATGTTCATTAAGTTTTATTTCCTTAATATTTTAATTCTGTTGTCCTAAAGTTTATGTCAAGCATTGTGAATCTTATTCGTAAATGTTTACTGAGTCAAGAACTAAAGAATAAATCAAACTATCAGCACAATGAGATGTCTTCAGTGTTTCCATATTATTTAAATTCCAGATCCATAATGACGCTTCCTTTCAATGTTCTGATTCTTGATCATCTATTAGCTAGTCCCTTTAGGATGAAATTAATTCTAGAATAGTAGCTTACCGGGTTTTGCTAAGATATCAAATTACCAATAAAATCAACGTAAATGATAGTCCCTATATTTATTACTACAAGGCATTATCTTCTCCTTTCTGGAAAGAACGCCATCTCTCTAGAGAGCGCCATCTTGCCAGTTTAATAATCTGCCTTAAGAAATGTCATCTATATCTTTCAGTCTTCTTGAGCAGTATTTTTGTCTTCTTCCTCAGTAAATTCATTCTCTCTGGCTCTACTGTGTTTCATTTAGTGAACATTCATTTATGCAAAAGCTACTAGGAGCCAGACTGGTGACAAGGATGAGGAAGACAGTTCCAGCTATAAAGAAATTCATTAGTCTGTCTTTAGAAACGAGCACAGACAACTATAAACAATGCAAGTACTCTAATCAAACGCATGGGGGCTTATACTGTTTGGACTTCTGGACAGAAAACGTTTTTATTGCTGCCTTCGTGTTCCTTCTTCTTAGGTCAGTTTGCCTTGAACCCAGTGTGACCTTCTAGTCCCTAAACTAAGTCACCTCAGTCTCAATAAGCCCTAGGAAAGCGTTTAAGGCTTTGTGTTTCTCTGCTTGTACACTGGCCCAGATGGCGGGCTACGTCACCATCCATGAGGTCTCCTGTACCTGCGTCACTTGCTTGTTGGTGCTCCGACCTTTCTCTGCTCTGCTCTTTATTACAGAGAATGGCATTTTCTTGCTCCCTTACTTTTACCCTTGGCTTTTAGCTCAGTTTGGTCAATGTAAGTCACTGACAGAAGACCAGAGGGCAGGGATAAGTGAGGCGGGCTATTTCTCCCTTCCTCTGCCTTCAGCGAAAGCTCTGGCAGTAGCTGTGTCTCCTCCCTGGCTCGAGCTTCCTCCCACCATCCTCTCCCATCAACTGACCACTGGTCTTAGTTCCACCTGATGGCACTACCTTCTGGAGCTCTGCTTATTGTACCTGCAGCCCTAGAGATAGCAGAAGTCTCCTGCCATTTGTTTGGCTTCTTAGATCTTATGTCACTGGATAGCCCATTTTCTGTGTTAAATTCACTGTGTTTGAAGTAGCTAGAGTGGCTTCTGATTTCCGACTACATGCTCACTGATACATCACCCAAGTCAAAACTCTTAGCATCAGAACTTTCCATATGTCATATACAGCTTTTAATGGCCTAATCCCTCCTTACCTCCTTACCTTGTCCCCTCCTCTACCATTACAGTGTCACTGTCACTTGTTAGGTGTTTCCTATGGCAGGCATGTTTGTGAGCATGCGACATGATTTTATAGGCTTTCACTTTTCCTTTATGAATTATTTACTGATAATTTGCTTATAAATTATTAGGTATGTTTTGATGACATAAATGACAGACTCATATGTGATTCTATCATTTATTTCAATTTTTAAGGTCTTAGAGACAGGGAAAGAGGTAAATTTACAGATATATATATATGTATTAAGAAAGTTATTTGGATTTACGGTTAAAGTCTATGATGTTTATTGTTTTCTATTATAAAAAGTATGTGTTTTAGAATTGGGAGAAGCTAAAGAATGCAGTAGACAATGTATTATTCTAATTTGCATTTCAAAGTAAAGTGTCTACTTGCTAAAAGTTAGGATCAATTGCGATGGGGAACCTTGGTACTTCCGTTAAGAGGTAAAACTACTTCAGAAAAATTAAAGCAGCTCCCTGAGTGTCAGGCTTGAAGATCGAAATTCAGGTGTCCCTAGCACAACTCTTGGTACTGAACTCAGGAGACCAGCAGATTTGGGGAAAGAATGGACACTGGCATATCATACAACACTAAAAATAATAAATAGCGCATCATCTTCATCATCACCGATAGCAATTGTAATTCCCTGAGCAGTTTTAAGTCGCATATTTTGTCATTTTACATATTATCCCTAGTACTCACAACACTCCCCAAGGAAAATATCATCATTACTACTTAATAAGTCAGAAAATTAGGGTTCAAGGTTGTTGGTGCCTTTTTCTTTGGCCATAGAGAACTGGTGGCTGTGCCAGAATTCAAATTTACATCATACCAGCATTGAAGTCAAGGAACTATTTTACTGCTACTTCAGACTGCCTCCTGACTTGAACTCACAAAGGGCCAATAGCAAAGTCACAGGAGTCAATCAGTCGCCCAATGACTTCTTCCCATAACGTGAAGCATACAGGTACTAACTACATTTAATACTCTGCATCGAAACAAGTATTTATTTGGAAAAAATCACTCTCAATATACATTATATTTAACTGCAAGACACCACTCAATATTTGACCCTTTCCTACAACAAGGTGATTCGACTATCTTGGCCACCAAATTCATAGCAAAGGACAACTGTGAAATGGGAAAGCAGCTAGATCTCTCCCTCCTTTGCCTGCACTTGGCTCAACTGGCAAAATATAAAATCCCATAAATAACCTTTTCCAGGTGTTCTTGTTTGGTGTGAATTAATTACTCCCCAGTCCCACCCGAGGTCATTTGATTTGAATTGACATTTGTAATTTCAAAACATTAAGTGCTCTTAAACCCTGCTATTCAAAGGGTGGTCCTTGACAAGTATAAGCCACTTTTATAGCAACTTAACACGGCCACGGCATCAAGACGCATATCAGTGGCTTCTTTTCACAGAACAGGGTTCAGATCAGATTGAACGCTGCTGAATTTGCATGGTGAGTTACATGGGGAGTAAGAACATAATAGCCAGTTCCAGAAGGACCACCCAAAAGTCTGTAATGCAGAATGCCAGAAAAAAAAATACTGCCCCTCATCAGTTTGAGAGCCACCATACTCAAACTGACAGCTTCTTTAAAAAGAACTGGAAAGCAAAACATAAAACTAATCACTTTTCCACCAAAATCACTACTTGACAAAAAATATGCATATAAATATAGAAATATATGTGCGTGCACGCACCCCCCCCCCCATCTATCAAGTGTCCCGGTTTCAGAAGCTTTAATTTATGAGGGGGCACAAGGACTTCCCTGGAGTTAGGCAAGGGCTCAGGACTGCGGAAAGGCAGATTCTGAAACATTCTCACAGCATATGACCAATTCATAAATAAGCTAATGATTCATCCACTATGTCATAACTGTGTCTTTCAGAGTATTTTTAGGTCATTTTATTACTACCATAGAGGGTATGGACTTTAAAAACTCACTATCAATTTTATGGGGGTGTTTGGACTGCTTGGAATCTCTTTCCAGCAAAACTGCAGCTCCCCAGAGATGCACAGAGGTAATCAGACTTGCGCGCTTAAAAAAGAAATATTGGAAATGTCTGAATAAGAGCAGCCACGTTTTGAGATGCCTTTACTTCGTGTGCAAAAATCGCCTTCTGCAGACCCAGCTACATAAAATTGTACATATCCAGCACTTTCCTCACAGCTGCAGGTGTAACCTTAAGGCTCCTCTTATTTAGAGCAAGTAAACTAAAATTTGACAGCTTTCTAAAATTGTAAAGCAGCCTCAGTCTACAGGCGACGCCTTTTGAGTTACCTGTGGAAATCAGCTTAGGAAGGTGCCTTTCAAAAATACCTATTTATGTCCTTCAATTATAAGTCTTAAATCAAGCTATTTGAACGAGGAACAATATTATAAGAAGAGTACTCCGTTAAAGTGCCATAAATTTGACTTGAAAACTACATTTCGGTTTTACAAATGGGGACAATCAATTGATTCCCACCAAAGTTAAAAGCAGTACAAGGAGGAATATTTATAACAGCCTCACTGTCTTACATCTTCTATTTTGCAAATCTGAGTAAATCTCCTATGCTAACTTTGTCAGCAAGGGAATAAAGAATGTCATTTGAGATTCCAGAGCTTAATTATGCTGATAAAGCATTTTATAAATCATGCCGGGGGTAAATGGATAGCCCTTTGAGAACAGTGAGCTAGGAGCCATAAATGTGCGCTCTCGGCTTGGCTCCTTATCTTCTACCCGTATGAGTAAGTCAAAGTCAGTCTTGCTCTATTCCAAATAGAAAAAAGTAAACAGTTGGCCCATAGACTGCTATGGCAGCTTTATGTTCCAATTCACAAACCAGGAAGTATACTCAAAGGAACGTCAGGGCAGAAGATCTGAAACAGAAATTGACAGAAAAGTCAGGTCTTATGCTAGCTAGATACCTAATTTACCGCTGGGTAAGGATTAAATACGGTGATGTCTGGAAAACTTTGCACACTGAGAAATGCCACACAAATGAAAGTC
The DNA here is from genome assembly GCA_004024925.1 of Scalopus aquaticus. NCBI lineage: Eukaryota > Metazoa > Chordata > Mammalia > Eulipotyphla > Talpidae > Scalopus > Scalopus aquaticus. The sequence goes on from PVIJ01011477.1 coordinate 15,024, forward strand.
CGCTTATTATAAATGTGATGATTCTCATCTTCTAGGCTGGTGATGACAAACAGAAATTGAGGGGTGATGGGATGGGCACAGCATCCACAAGACCAAGTCTTATTCCAGCTAGGAGTTAAATGAAAATCAGACCACTAGAGATAGAAGACCATTGCCTAACCTGGCCAGTCAGAAATCCAAAGCCAAGAGAAAGCAAAGGACTAGGCCATTGTCACACCCACGCTGGGATTTGAACTTAGATATTCTTTCCGATTCAAGATATTACAGTAGTAGAAAATGAGGGCCAGGGGGTTTTAACACTCCACAATACTTAAGGAACCAGAGACAAGAAACGAGGGGGGAAAGATGCTAAATAATAAGTGACTTAGTTGAGAACAGTTTAGTTGACAAAATATGCTGAGAAAAGCATTAGGAACAGCTCCTAATGCAAAATGAATTCATAGTCATTCCAAATCCCCCAGTTACTAATAGTAGAGATCCTCAGGAGGGAAGACTTAATGGAATGTAGAAAGTCTATCAAGAGAGGGAGAATAAGCTAACTTATGTTCCTTCCCCTTGGGCAAACTGAGGAACGGCACAGTAGTTCCATGGCAGTATTCCTAACTCTATCTTGGCAGCTGCAATTATTCCTTAATAATGACATTCTGGTATTTTGAAGCAGCTCTTAGCCTCCTGACTTCACTGGGACTTAACTAGTCCTCTTAACTAGAACTGCTGAAGAATCACATCAGCCTCAGGTCTCGCAGACCTTAAACCTAAGCTGTCATTTTAACATTCTAAAGCTCTTCACGAAGAGGGCCAGTGTTGATGGGTTTTTAAGATGACTTTTCCTTCGACACTTCTTTCATCCATTTTGAAAATGAAGAGCTTTGGCGTCATTCAGGTGAGCATCAAGGGTAACGGGTCCCACATTTTGGGCAACAGCAAAAAGCACGGTATGCTCCCGAAGCAAGCCAGAACTACAGGAAGGAAGGAGAACAGTCATCCTAGGGGAAGAACCAATGAGGCTTCCATTTAGGACAAGGGAATTCAAAGAAGCACTTTCAGATCATGAAAGGGATGACAAAGATTGACTGATGTATTTATAATCACTGTCACCAATACAGACGAAAAAATACTTTTTAAAAGTATTTTTAAGCAATACCTGTGTGTGGAGGGGGAAGACATTTTTATTTTTACATGTACTTAAAATTTCGGTGATGAACTTAAGAACCTAGACATAAATTGTGAGAAAAATGACAGGCTTTTAATCATGTAACAGCACTTCCATAAATCAATACTATATCAGTATTTCAAAGTAAATTCTAGCGCCCATTACTACCTACCATCAGCTGATTTTGTAAATGCATTTTGGAGCCTTAAAGAGCTTTAGGTTTTAAATCACCAAGATAACCTATTGGAACAAGAGTCTTTCTATTACATTTGTAAAAATGCTCATAGAAACCTGCAATTCACCTCATTACTTCTAAGGAATGATGGAGAAAAAGGCCTTCTCAACAACAAATGGGTAGCCCAAGAGCTCTTGAGGGAAGCATCCCAGGAGCCTCCCTACTTGACGACAGCTTGCCTCAGTCTACCTGTAAGACTTGGGTGGGTGGTCTGTTGTTTTCCCACAATGCAGTTTTATAAATGGGAATGATTAAGCTTTTAGAAGTCCATTTGTGTCTGTGGAGTCAGCCAGAAAGGATTTCTTGACAAAGATATGATCACAGCAAATTTTGTGAGTAACCTGCGCCATGCTCAGCCCATAGTAAAGCTAAATAAACCCAATTCTTATAGACACTTTTGGCCAATACCTTCATCTCAACGGCAAGGAGAGTATACATAAAAACAGAGATGGGAAACTTTGTTTTTATATGCCACCCCATCACCACCTTGGGGTTAGTCATAAAAAAAACATTGGAAGAGAAAGACAACTGTTTTTAAGTTCTTCTTATTGATTTCTTCCTTGGGAGAGTAAGACAATGCTTTTGCCAAACTGTTAATGTTGCGTCAAGAATTTTCTGGAAATTTTCCAGTGTTCAAACTCCTAATGACTGTCAGGTCATCATTGTGAACAGTGAAATGAGTTCTTTACTATGCTTTGTTTTGTACTTGTATGGGAGCCTGACAATTTTTTCCTCTCATAACATAATTTTTTGAACGGGTAAACAGCCTAAAAATAACGGAAAGCAGACACATTTCTAACATTTGATGAAAGTTTACTTTAGAAAACCATTTTAGATCTGCTGTGAATAACCTGAGATGAATTCTTCCTTTTTTATAGTCAAAAAAGTTGTCTTCTCTACCACTTGTTTTCAGTCTGCTTTTTTTTTATGAATGGATATGACTAAAGACTAAAAACACACAAGACGATCTCCTGTGTTTAAATATACCCGGCAAAGTCTAAGGAATCAGAGTACTTAACCAAAAATTCTGCTTCTGTACATGTGTGATGTGTGTGTGTGTGGGGGGGGTGTTGCCTGCTGCTTTTGTCACAGATTCTCACTGGTTAATGAATTACAGCTGTAGGGTCACTGGGGAAGGGAGTCCCCTGATGACCACCTATGAGGAAACATTTTGTTAAATAGCTAATTGTAAATAATGCAAATTCACTGCAGAAAATTGAGGGAGGTTAAAAGAAAATCACCTAGAATTCTACTAATAGAGGTCTCCACTATTAACATTTCAAGTAATCCCACAGCCTTCCATCAGTTCATGCTCAAATACTTTTTCAGTCCTTACAAAATACTTTGGGCTCATAGAATGATACTTTTTAGACCTTGGGGGGTGGGGGAGGGGACAGGTGACTGTTTGAGGGGCAATGCAGTAAACAACTGTGTTTAACAGGCTGGTCGGGGACTTAGGCAAATTAAAATGAAAACCTCTTCAGAAGTGGGCACCGTTAGGAATGTGTGACATTTCATATACATTGCAAACCAACGCGGCATCTACAGTAGAGCTGTCCCTGGAGAAGAGGTGTATAGTGGGGATAAGCAACATCTTGCCATTTTCAACATGTTACCACAGACAAGAGGTTCGATGCCCATTAGGAGAGGGGCCTCAATATGGTCTAGAACATTTAACACACCAGACCACAATGTCAGTTTTGCTTCATGGCACCTTTCAAAAACAGTACATTTGAAGGCTGTAGTTCATTTCGGCTAGGTCCAAATAACGACTTGGATCTAATGGGATAATTTTTGAGGAAAAACAGAAACCAATCGATAAAAATTGAAAAGAAAGCAAAGGTTTCTTTCCAGTATGTCATGCTTATATTTTGACTTGACTTAATCTTGTAGGTCATCTCAGGGAAACAGACACACAGCAAACTAAACCAAGCATTCCACATGTGCCCAGCACTCATGAAAGGAAGAGTGCCTAGTGTCTAAGAACCCCCATACTATTGCTGGAAATGCAATGGTTTGTTGCAGAAATACCATTCAAATAATGGTCTATCCACAGATTCGCGTTGCTCAATTACTCATATTTGTAGCAGGTGCCTCGTAACCTGCATGGACATACTAATTTAATAAAATCAGTGAGATAATTGAAAACACTAACAGAAGACCCAGGACAAATTCCAGTGTATCCCTGTATAGCTGTCTTGTGCCAATAAATGATTTTTCTACCCCTGATTTCAAAGCTCCATGAAATATGGCTGCTGAATTCATCCACCATGCAGAATGGGTGCTTATGTTCCATGTATAGCACATACAATAGGCTCTCAATGAACGGAAGATGTTATTTGATGAGTCACCATTTGGATGAAAGTGAGCCCCAATTAATCATAATAAAAATACAAGAAATAATAGTTTTCAAAATTGAAAAACACATTTGAACGTTCGTTCATATTAAGATGTTTGTAATCAGAATACCAAGAAACAAAATTTCAAAGGGAGCTGAGTTGACCACTTATTTAAGATGGCTGAATTTTATTTGATATAAACTTTATCTCAATTAAGGTCATTTCATCAAAGAAAAAGTCTGTTATAAAGGCACTCTAAAATCCCCAGCAACTGTAAACTTCCATTATCTTCCAAAGTCAGGTGGTTTGCCCAAGGTCACAGATCATGCCAAATTACCATTGCTGAGTTCACCACCACACTGGAACTTGAGAGATATGAGTGAAAAGTGTATTTATTTCCAACTGAAGGTACAAATACCTATTCATCGGTAGTTCCTAATTAACTTTTTATTAACCATGTTTGTGAGTTCTCATTACAGAGTAATTAAAAGTAAGCCAGTAGAGAATACATTCAACGAAATGGAAAGATGCACATGGTTCATTACCTTTAGGTAGAAAAAAAGCTGATTATAAAACAGAACACTCCAACTTTTGTAAAACTGTATGTAGAGAGAATTTTGAAGACACCTACTAGACTATTAAACACTAACTCTAGCAGGTGAGTTCTAAATGATTTCTCTTTTTCATTTGTTAACTTGTGTACATTTTTAAATTAAAAAGATGGCTAAGCGCTAATTCTGTAGGAGTGATTATTTGTAAGTAAAAGTAAATGAAAATATTACAACTAGAGATCACTGTGATTACAACTGAAAAATTTATGTGTGCTGAGTCTGTGTAAACCAGAGCATATCATCAGGAAGACCACAGACTAGCTTAAATTACCTCTTTAGCGACAGATTTCTAATTTCTCTCGAAAAATCAGAAGCCCTGAGGGCACTAGACTAGGACCACTAACTCCTTCCCTGCACAGTGCTTCCCACCTCAGCTGAGGTCTTCATCCCTTCCTTTGCCAAAATATAAGCACTCAAGATTTCCATCTGTGGTCTAAACAGTGCAGCATTATCGTCAGAAGCATTCTGTAGGGGCTGGAAATGTAGCATTTGAATATTAGTTGATCCCAAAGTTTTACAAATTTGTTAAAAGTGTGCATGTACATACGTGCACACGCACAAACTTACTGCCACATTCAAATGACCTAATATTACCTGAAATGTACTTAATAGCTCTGGAAAGAAAAATAAGTGATTTCTTATCTTTTTCATGCTTTTTATTTGTATTTCTCAGATTTTGTAGAAGGAACTTGTAACACTTGTAATTAAAAAAAAGTTTAGGAAAAAAATTGGGGGGCTAATATATCCTACCCTGCTCCTTAATGTCTCTAGAGCTGCAATTCAGTAATCAAGAGAAATCTACAACAGAAAGGCTGTATTAGGTACCCCGGACAGACAGACAAATGTATATACACAACTACATATCCACCTATCCAACATACATGGAAGTACAGAGAATTTATATTTAAACACTCTGGTTCCCACAGGCCTACGCACGTACCTTTTAAGCCCAAACTGTTCACTTCAGGCATTTTAGTCTGCAAATGTGCATTCACCAAAAAGCTAACTAAAACATATTTTAGTAGTAGAAAAGACTACTTAAGCAACTTATTACTATGCAAGATAATCCAATTCAGATTATATCCCGACAGACCTAAAACATTATAGGGTTTTATCAAGCATTAAAGAAGACTGGTGTTCTCCCCTTATTTCGAGGCTTTGTGTCTATTCAAAAAATTTCAAGTTATGAGGGAAAAGAAAGTCTGACAACCTCTCTCACGGATACAAAACACACCATAGTAGAGGAATCACTGAGCTGTTCTCAGTGATCACCTGACAGGCTTAGGAATTATGAGCACTGGAAAGAGTGCAGAAAATTCCTTCATACAACATTTGTGGTTTGGCAAAAATCAGTCTTGGTTTCATGAGGAAGAAATCAATAAGAACAACTTGAAACAGTTTTCTTTCTTGGTAGGGAAAAATTGCCATAAATTGCAAGTCTTTTTGCCCATCTTTTAGCAAAGAAAACTACAAAGACCTGTAGGCTTATTGAATGTTTAGCAATCAGTGAAATTCTAAAACTTATTTTTCAGGAACCTCTAGTGAAAAAAGAACGGATCGTCAATTTTGGGTAGAAAGGTGTCGTTTTCATCCTTTCTACAAGCTAGTGGTACATTTAGACAACCAACCACTTCCGCGCTACCAACACTGTCATCTGTCATTTCACCTGGAGGAAATGCGTCCATGCCCTTACCTAAAGACTGGTAGAGCTCTGTCATTTTGGGGTGGTCCCAGCAAGTTGTTTGGGTCTCATGGCTGAAACATAAAAGACAAAGAGAGACTTTAGTTGGGAGAATGGGTAGTAGAGAAAAGAAAAAGAAAAAAACACAGCTTGCTTCTGAATCTCTCGGCATCTTTACCTCAGAGGACTTCCATCCTATGGGAAGGAACGTTTATCTCAAGAGAGTCCCCACCTTTGTTTTTAAAGGGAAAAGCACTATGAAAGTTACTTGGTAACCAGAATACACTTCTTCTTTGAACCCAAAAGTCAGTTGCACTTCTGCCACAATAAAATGCCCTCACTGTGCCATCAATAATCCCAAATCAGGCTTTCTTCACCTGTCCAATGCGGAGTCTTCACAAAGGACACTGACAATTTTGTTAACTCTGTCAAAGAGATACTGCACACGAGTTCAGTGAAGAAATCACCTTCCTTCTCATTTGCTTTCACTGCCCCAGACATTTGGCCATAACTTCCCCCCCGCCCCCCAATTCTAGATTTCCCATCCACGATGCTTGCATTTCACAGCAGCTTAAGGCATAGCCTTAAGCATGTGCCCAGGAAGCTATCCCGAGTCCCCTCTTGCCCACATGTCTAGAATGTCTCTTTAACTCAGTACTCTCCATGCCACTGTACCTCTCCCCCTTTCCCTATATTCACTTGGGCCTGAATGAAGCATTCACAGTTCTCTTACAACTCTTGAAGTTCAGCTAAGTGTAGTTGCCGGCTCTCAGCTCCTGCCATAAAAAGAACAAAACACCTTTGTTCCTTGTTCAATTACACGAACAACCCTGGGAGAGATAACGACATATACTTTACTTTGGCCCATCTACATAATTTGCCTAGCATCGGATTTCCAGTTTTCAGGATCGCCAGAGAGACCCTGATACGGGCAAGTGCGGCCACAACGCTATTTCCGATATTTCCGTGGGCAAATGTAGCGCCTATTTTTGCTCTTCGGGGAAGTGTGGGGGAGGAAGAGAGAACAGATAGCTTCAAATTGGCCACTTCAAGGGAACCAGAGAGCACAGCAGTCTGACACAGAAAGGGCGAGTCTGGGAGGCAAAGATGTGTAGTGCCTTCAGCACAGGTTTCAAATCTGTGCCCCTGCTAGCTGTGAAATTTGGGGTTTGCTCACCTGGGAAAGTTTAAAGGATTAGTTACTACAGAGAAGTGACAGGTTCTTCTGTGTGTGCAATGCGTGGTAGTATTTGTTATGTGTCCCCCAAAGTACTACCTACTAAATTTCAACCTTTTATTAGCTGATTATAGTATAGCTGTGGATCCACTTGTGCTCAGTCTAAGACCCTTGGCAGAGAGCAAAAACAACACTCAACGCAGATTATGTCTGTATTAAAAAAAAAGTAAAAAGGAGAAGCACTTTTTGTGGTTTGATAAAAATAATACTTCAGAAACCATCCCTCTGTTATTTACCACTCAGTGATTGAACAGTGAAAGCAACTGAAATAAATTTACAAGAAAAAGTTCACTTGCAAAGGGCTGTTTCAGTCTCTTGCAAATATGTTCATTTCTGATCTTTTCCGCAGAGACAATTAGAATTTGAGGAGTGCGACAGGGGCTTCTCTGTGCCGGGAATGTACCATAGTGATATCCACTTTTTAACGCGCATGAAGAACAGAAGAGGCAAATCATGCTTTTCAGGGGTTTTTAGGAAATTCCATGACCAAGCGGGTTTATGATCTGGAGAAGGGGTGGGCGGGACTGGTACTTTATATGCACAGCACAGGGAGGCTGCAGCTTGCCGTTTCATGGAAAAAGCGTTGCTTGTTCGCCTGCGTTTTTGAGCTCAGAAAGTGATTGTGTGCACCAATTCCGCACACGAATGCTGAGCAAGGGAAGGTTACCTTCTATTGAAACCAGCCTGCATTTAGGCCTCAGTCACCTCATCTCCAAAGAACCAGCCCTATGTGAGCACCAGGGAAGGAGGGAGGGAGAAGAGGGGGAAAAGCACCGTGTCCACATGTCAGTGCCCTTATTACACACACTGCGCAGTAATAATCTCCCACGTCCAGGACACGTGGGAGGACTGTAGCATCTTCCGTAGATGTGCAGGAAAACGTCTGTTTGCGCTGATAAACCTGACCAGTCGGAGAGAGAGAGAACCTTGCTGAAAAGCCACCATCTGTAATGGACTTCAAATCAGAGGAACACGAGCAGAAAATGAACCTGTACCCAATGCAGTCCAACAAGGGAAGAGCAACTTGCATATAACTGACGGGAGAATCCTACAGAGAGTGAATGGGAGCTTCATGAACATCCCTCACTACATAGAAGAAAAGCCTCATGACGGCTGACATACCTACATTTCTACCATTTTAAGAAATGTACTGTCATGGTTAAAAATTATACAAAGGATTTGAGCAATGATTTTTGAATCCACCGGTCCTTATCTAAACTAAAATTCCCTTTACTGGAAGACATCAGAAATTCTGAGCCCCACTTCTATCCCCACCTGGTTTGCATGTTACTAGAAACTAGTTCCTTTTTAGGTTCACATTCTCCCAATCACCCTCGAACCTGGGGGACCTGAATAACCTAGATAAATGAACTTACACAAATCCAATGGCCGATCTTCTTTTACCTTCTTCCCCTCTAGTATACAAACCTTCTATTTTTAAACAAGGCAGAGTAACCAGAAAACCAGATTTATATTTCACCTTTTCAGTCTTAGTTTCACTTCAACTACAAACCAGTACTAAGTGAAAGAAGTGAGTATGAGTGGGGGAAAAAAGCAAAGAATAAAGGGTGTGACTAATCATCAAAACCAGAAAACTAATCTTTCAATCATTTAATGCTCAAAGCGATAGCAACAGCTGAAATGACTTCAGATATTTTTGGTAACTATCTGATGAACCAAATATTCACTTCACTGTGTGTGGGTATTTTCGATCTGTGGTGAATCCAAAGCTCCCCAAATAGATCGGAAAGATGCATAGGAATTGGATGAAATGGTAAACACAAACCTACATAGCTTACATCTATATTCTGCCTTACAGGATAAACCATTTTGGGGGTCTGAGATCAGAACAGATTTTAAAGCTGTATTTCTTACTCTGTGCCTATCTTGAAAAACAGTAGAGATTTCTCAATCACTCCATGAGAAGCAGTTCAGGTTTCCCTGGAATACACATACAACATAGAAAATATTCTGTGCTAGGGAGGTGGTGGTGGAAGGTTGGGAGGGCCTGTTTTTGGCAACTCTCTCTTTTTTTACATTTTACTTCCCACATGGGAAACACACTCCCCATATAGCATACCCAGCCAGAAAGGAGATTCTGAACCTGTTCCTACATTAATGGGTACATCTTTGTTCAGTCTTCCCGAGAACAATGATACTCAACACAAATTCAAATTCCGATGTACATGAACAGAGACTGGCTTCATCTACCCTCTTTAAAAGACTCTCAAAAATCTTTTTAAAAATGTTAGTGCTTTTGGCCTGGTTGTTTCCTAAGCCTGGCATCAGCTATGACTCCCTGAACAGCCTCCAGACTGACTTCCTCTCTTTAAGGTGTAGGGGCTAGAGTCTTCGCGCTTCTTCCCTTTTACTTGAAGCCTCAACAGTAATTTGATGTAAATGAAAATACAAAATCACTGGATGTGACAAAAGACAACACCTACTTGTCAATAAGAAGAAATTAAAGCATTACTCTACTGAGCACGGGGCTGACCTAATTTTCTACCATACAATTTAAATTTTCTCTCACCTTTTTAGTTTCAAGTGGTGTGCAAGGTTATTATAACTGCCTCAGAGCTGTGCCTGCTGTCAGTGCCGGAATAATCAGACTTATTGGAGTTGCTTTTTTTGTTTCTTAAAAACAAACATTAAACACTTAAAAAAAAGTAACAAATTTCTACTGCTCTTGCCTGGGGAAATGGCAGTTGCCTAATTAAAATAAGATTTCTTCTGCCACCAGTGTTATTTGGTACTGAAAATATTCCAAACAGTTGCCTTAAAAAAATACCATTCCACTACTTCCCAGGGAAGAAACTAATCGCCATGCAGCCATATAAAAAGGTAGCGTTCCCTTGTGATTTGCAGAGGATTAGAGTTTGGCTTCATATATAATCTGGAGTCCAGTGATCCACACATACAAAATCATTTCCCTTTAATCTGGGATCAGACTTTTTCTAGAGGAACCTTGGCATTTGCATGCTGAATGTTGAACTTGGCCTGCATTGCTGGAATACTGGCAGGGTGGGAATGGGAAATATATCTAAAAGTTTCTGCTACTGTGGGGGGTTGCTTGGGGGGGGGCAAGGTAAGCATCAGAAATTTTCTTCTAGTTCCCATTCTTTTTCCCTGGGATATGTAACATTTGATTCTATTTGGCTCAAGCCAGGGCAAAGATGATTGCCTGGGTGACTGTTCCAGCTGTTACTTGTTCTCCCTTCTGTTTGCTTTTCAGGGCTTATCTCCCACCCACCCTCAACTTTGGCCAAAGCAATTTCACTTCAGGGTCATGCCCAATCCAAGATCAAACAATGATGACTGAAACCAATTCCATGGTGATAAAGGGTCAGAGACCTTTCATCTAACCGTGTTGTTTCATTTGCTCCTCTGTTCTCCAAGAGCAACTATATCCTCCGAAGAGGGGATCTGGCACCGGGAAATAAAAAATGTGGGCAAAAGAGAAAGGGCGACAGAGGGTTGGGGGGGGGGGCGGGTGACAACAAGAGATGATAGGGATAAAGAAGCAGAGAGCCCAAGAAGAGCTTGCTGGCCAAGAAAGAACGTCGATTTCAGTTAAAGACTTTACTTTGCTACCTAAGTTGGATGGGTTATTTTATGACACAACATCCTATAATTAATAATATGCTCCCTCAAGCAACTAAACCCCTTCAATATAAGCGTCAAACTTCGCTGCAAATTTAACGGAGATAAACAAAGTGTCCTGCCCTTTTCCTAGCCCTGATCTGACTGGGAATGCCAAAGTTTGCTTAAAGACCAGCAGACACCTGGGGAAAAGCAAGAGGACACCCAGAAAAGACTCCACATTCAACCCCAGAGGGCAAAGAAAAAAAATAAAAAACCTTCGACCCTTTCTCTAAGTCAAATTCCTGACTGTTGGGTTTTAATTGCTTTTTCTTTCCTTCCCTATTTCTGCAAGTTTGGGGGGCAAACACAGTAGAAAGTGCAGTCAGGGAAATGTCAGTTGGAATCCTCCGAAGAAATCAGGCAGAAAGTTGACCTTTTGGCACTTGCAGTGCAATGGAAGGTAGAGTTGCGCGCTCCCCTTCCTGCCGAGAGGTCCAACAAGGACTGAGGAACAGCCTGTCTTATTCACAGTCACACAGACAGCCCGGAAAGGAGCAAAAAGCTCCCGCGGATGTCCCTGCATGGGGAACGCACTGTCCCCTCTGGGTAAGGCAAGAAATCAGCTTTTCCTCTCCGAGCCGTCCCAGAGCCGGGGCAGGAGCGCGCCAGGAGCCAGGCACTGGGGGAGGGGGTGCTCGAAGCCCGAGAGGAGGGGGTGTGGGCGCACCTGCAGTGGCGCCACGGAGACCAGGGGGGAGATTCCTTGATGCCCGGCTGCCGGCCGCCCGTGGTCCAGCCACTGTGCCAGTCCAAGTTTTGGCCGCCTCGGCTGGCCCCCAGCTCGCGCCACAAGTGCAGGGATTGCTGCCATAGGGAGGGGCCCTAATGCGCTTACCCTTTGAGCTGTTCCCTCATGGCTGCAAGGGCTCCACGGTCTGGGAAAGGCGCTAGCGGAGGAGTGAGCTTCCCAGAGCCGCTGGGCTCCCGAAGTCGAGCGCCACCGCCCAGGCTCGCAGCTGAAAGCACTGCGGAGGAGCCAGGGCGGGCTGGCAGGCGGGAGGGCGGGGAGGGGGGTGCTGCGGGCAGACGGGGCGGGGCCAGGCTGGCTCCGCCCCCACCTAGGGACCTGGGAACCGGACTCCTAGAGACCCAGCAATCCCATCCAAGGAAAGGGAAAAGGAAAAGAAGAAAGAAAGAGAAGGGGATTTAAGGTAGTCCCAGGAAGCTGGAAACCACACACAGCCCTGCCGGCACCCCCTTAAGACCTCTAGCAAGACTACTTGTTGCCTAAATAACCTAGGTGCCAATGACCTCACCGCAGATAATTGAGTGTGTGGGTTCAGAGTTTTCTTTTTAGTGAATGAAACAGAAAAAAAAAATCACAAGCATAACTCTCCCCCTCCCCCAATTGAAGATTAAAGTGTGGAGCTATAAAGACATGTAATTCAAGTTACACTCATCCTGGGCTAAAAGGTCTTTTTGAGAAAGAAAGTAAGAAAGAAAGCGCACGCAGCGCTTCTTAAGGGTGTGTGTGTGTGTGTGTGTGTGTGTGTGTGTGTGTGTGTGTGTGTACTTGTGATACAGTGGTGGTTTTCAAATTATAGTCCTGAAATCAGCAGTATGAGCATGGCCTCTAAACTTCTTAAAAAGTTCCTAGCCCCCAGCCCCATAGAACCAGAAACTCTGAGAATGCTGAAGTTTTCCAGCCACTGGTATAGACTCAAAACAAAGCGAAACAAACATACCAGCAATGGGGTAGTGCAGTTGTCTTCTCTTTTAGAGGAATCTAAAAGAAACCATTGCCAGGGGAACAATGTATTGAAAAAGCGAGAGGGCCTGGGCAGTTCAAATATTCTGACCTTAGAGCTTGGGATATGATGATAAAGGTTAACACGCAAAATTATTTCAAGTCTGCAAATATTCTGAAAACATAGCCTTCATTAGCACAAGAGTCCCCCCACCCCCTTCACATAATAGCATCTTCACCACCAAAGAGCATCTTAGGATAATTTCCCTGTGTGGTTTCATTATCCCTCTTTGCTCATTTATTTTGTTGCCGGCTATTCTTTTTATCTTCTTTCAGCCATTTCTTTTTTCACTCTCTTCTGGGTGATTCGGTCCACTTCAGTTTACAGTTTCAAATGTGTTGCCGTTTTTCTTTTTAAATATCCTTTTTGTTGTTGTTGTTGCTCAACAATTTCTTTCCCCATAGAATGTTTGAGCTGAAAGGACTCTAGATTTCAATCTCCCTTCATGCTCCAGCAGGGCAAAAAAAAAAAAAATAATATATAGAAGCAAAAGGGAAAGGGAGTGCGAAGTTGCTTCATTACCCTGCACAGAGTGAATAAAACTGCAAATGTTATCACTGAAGACACGTGCTTGGAGGTATGATTGGTGTTGCTGTTTTAAAGCAAACATGGCACTTCTTCTGGCATTCGTCTCACAAATTGAGACATCAGTGCTGTCCTTCAGCGATTTTGAATTAGTGAGTTGTGGAAGCAGCTGCTGATATGGTCTGAGGGGGGCAGACTAGGATTCGGTTTGGGTGAAGTTGTGTCTTGGTCTAACAGGAGATTCTAGGTCTGGCCCTGTCTGAATGGGGCGGGGGGTGGGGGGGGAGAAGGAGAAGCCTTTCTGATGACGAAGTCATAGCTGTTGTGATTAATCACTGATTTAATCTCTCTGTTAATGGAACAAATCGCTTAAGTATAGCTGATGTTTATTTCAGTGAAAAACCAAACCTCACAGTATGGGTGTTTGTAAATATTAGAAATCAATCAAGTAAAGGTTTGCCACGCCTGTGTGGCTAAAGACATGTTGTCATTTTCTTTCTTGTGTTTTGCTTACTTGTTTTACATTTTTAAATTACCTGCTCAAGATTCAGGAGTTTCTGGTCTGATTCACTAAAGCGGAGATGCTCAAATCTGTTTCCTCAGTGACCAACTAGAAAACTACTAGAACAATTCGTTGAGGGGGGTGGGAGAAGAGAATGGGAAATAAGAAATCACTATTCAGATTTTTTTCTTCAATTTGACAGATGGCAATCCTCAAAAATACATCTTTAAGTTCTTTTTTAGACTGGAGTTATAGGCATTTGAAGACTTGTTCCCAAATCTTGGTGTTATTTTAGAAATTAAATACTGAAAGTATTATTAAGAAATGACATGGCATAACAGCAACTGTGTTGTTGTCAATTTTGGTTAGATTTTGAATTTTGCTTATTAGGGAAGGCATTAAGAACGTTACAAAGATAAGAACATATTTATCTTCATTTCAAATATAAATTATATGATTATACCATATATGATCATATATGAACCGCTTATAGTAGCTGTCATTAATATTATCACTGTTTTGATGTGAACCACAGACATAAAAGGAACTTATGGTTCTGCCACCAAAAGAAAAACTTAAGTTAAAACCTTGACACCAGAAACTGCCTTGAGCTACTTGTCCTTGACAGCATGGCTAGAATGTGGCAGTGCAAGGGTTAGAACTAGGGAGGCTCGCTCCAAGGCCTAGGGCGTCAGCCACTATTAAGCTGACATGGAGGGATGTGGCTTCTTGTACTGCGAGCAGAAGAGCTGTATTTTCTTGTGAGCACTCATAAGTGATCTCACCGTTGGCTGAGAGCAGACAGTACTTTTGCTAGAAATAGGGGTAAGGAAGAATGAGATCAGATAAGGTCTAGAAGGCGATCTAGTAAATTGTTTCAACTCCAGCTCTAGTCTTTGAACCACTTAAAGGCTGTAGGTACTTTGGAAAAATGAGGACCCCTCTGACCTAAGGGGCTGTCCAGGATATCCCTCCATTCTCTGCTCCAGCTCTACTCTCTGCCTTTTTCTACACTAGCCTGCCCCCTGGCGCTTGGATCTCTGTGGATGGCCTCAGACAGGCGTCTCTTGCCAGTTGGCTCCCTCTTGTTTTCAGGCAATGAGAGGCGATGGCGAAAGGCCTACAGCAGGAGCTGAGAGGGGAGGGGGAGGATACTGTTAGGTACTTATTCCCAAGCTCCTCCTGCTGGCCTTGGCCCTGGCAGTGGTTGAGTTCCTTTATCCATAGCCACGGTCTTATTGGTTAGTCATTGCCCACAGCAATAGCATTCTCTGAGTTCCCTAAACCATTCCCTCCCCTTGCCCTGGTTTTCCCCCTACCTTGCCCAGATTTTTGTAAATAGCCTTTTCATTACACTCTCTTCAAGTACCACTTTTGAATGTACCATCTGTTTCTCCCAGCGCCCTGACCAATCCGGAGCCCATCCAGCGAGCCACCCTCTGGGGCACTGGACTGGATGTTAAGTGGGAACGCCTGATGAAAGAGAAAGGAAGCTCCACCTGTTGGAGCTGAAAGAGAGATAGCTTTAGTCACTGGAGAGATATTTCTAGAAGCTTCCTTAGTAGGCCCTTCGTAGGCCCAAAAGGAACTACTAGCAATTTTGAATGGAGCAGAAGATAAGAAGGCAAACAGGCCACAGATAGTTTCCTCCTTCAAAGAGCTTTAATGGGCTGCTTCATCTTTGGGACAGAATGTCAAGACAGACTAGAAAAGTGGGCAAGTTGAGAAGGACCTAGAGTGACAATCAGGGTATGGTCTGTATCCTGAGATATCGGGGGGACACTTTTTTCAAAAGATGGAATTTAAACATGAACGTGGCTCTATCAGATTTATCTTTTAGAAAAATAACTCAGGCAGCGATGTGGGGCTAGAGCAGAAGAATCCAGAGCAGGAGACCAGGCCAAGTTGACTGCAGTATGACCCAGACTGGAGCAATGACACTGGTGGAGAAATAATAAAATAAGGTAAAAATGACAGGCGTCTGGGTGTGCTGGATATCTGTGGGTGAAGAGGGGAGACCCTGACAGCAGTCCTCCAGCTTGGCTGCTCACTGGAGTCACGAGGGGTGCTGAAATTCACATGCCTGGGTGTCACCCCTTGAGAGTCAGACTGAATCCCTCTGGGCCATGGTATAAGGCCCTCCAGGTTAAGGATCACTGTTTTAGGGTGACTCCTGAGATGGGAGTCACCCAAGAATCTAGGACAAGGGGGCAGGTTTAGGCAGAAGAGAGCCAGGGAGAGACAGATGATGCATTCATTTGTGCACATGACGTTTGGAGGGGCAGTGTGCTATCAACGCGTAACAGAGACATCTCCATAAAAAGGGGAGGCACCACATTCCCTACCCACTTAACGAAGGGCAGAGCTGAGGGGCCAAGTGAAGCTGGATAACAGGGAAAGCAGGAGGGCACTAGAGAGACACACAAAAGGGGAAACGTGTGGAGAAGGGTGTACTTGCTTCTCGGCTTTGAACGTGGACCAGGGACTTGGGGTTCGTGGAATGAGACAGGGGGAGGAAAGACATGTAGAGACACTTGGAGGAGACACGTGGTGGGAGATTTGTGGGTGAGTGGCACGTGGGGAGGTTGACAGTGGCAGCCATTCTCTTGATTTGTACTGTGATTTTGCTTCTTTCATCCTACACTTGCTGGCTCTCTTCAGCTCCCTTCCTGTGGTTCCCTGCTAGAAGGTGCCTTAGATTTGTGGCAAGTTTTTGGGCCTCAGTGGCCCTGCTTCAGGCTAACCGTGTTCGGCCAGGCATTTGCCCAGGACGGGATGGGTAACTTGAGAAATGATTATCCTCTCTTCTCTCTATGCACACTAATCTATTAAAGTTCTTTCACACTAACTATGCTTTCTCTTTGTACACATGGATGGTCAGACTCCTTTAGAGCCTGCAAGTTTGGGGGTACCAGGGTACCCTTCACTCTGCATCAACAAGAGCAAAGGGATGCAGGAGGCAGATGGTGTGTAAGCCTGGGGCTCAGACAGAAGCTGTCTGGATGACAGGACTTGTTGTCCTGAAATGTTCACTGTAGGGCCACGGGCGTGGACAAGCCCATCGAGTGGCAGATGTGAGGAGGGGTCCGGGGCAAGGATGGGCCTGCTCCACAGACATAACTTGTGGTTTCACTCCCACAGACTGCTTGTGGTTTCAATGTTAGCCTGAACTTGTCCATGTAACAAGGAGCAGCAGAGAGGGAAAGTCTGACGCTGCCACTGGTAGGCCCTGGGCACCTGCCTCGGGACAGCCCTGAGGGACTTCACCAGTCTCTAGGGGCCCACCATCCCCTCTCGATTCAAAAGCCTCCATCTAAATTGCTCTTTGTCCGGAAGCAATCTTCAGTGTCATCTGTATTACTTTATAAAAATCCATTTGGAATGTAGATATTGCTTCAATTAAGCACAATGATATTTTATAGTAAAATCTCACCCTTTGGGTATTCAGCAAACACATGATTCCATGTTTCTCTTTGCATGATACAAGTATTAGCCATGAACAGTGAATCAGATGGCAACAGTCACTGCTAGTTAGGGCAAATACTGTGGTGGACCAATTAAAATACGTATGACAATCCCTTTAAATCAATCTGAAACCGGCATCTTCTGGGTATAGGAAAATCCAGTCAGCTCACAGTAGCTAGTCCATGGAGAGGCCTCTGCATTCAGACACAGAACAGAGCCCTTCACTCCCACACACCGGAGCCTATTTTTCCAGGCCCTTTCTCTGCAGAGAGACCGAGTAAGCCTGGCTGAGACAAGTCCCTGAGCCAGCTGCCATCTCAACCAGAGATTTCACCACACAGGTTCTAGATAAAGCCGAACTCAGCTTCACTCTTAGGTGGTTTTCTTTTAATAAGATTTTTCAAAGCTTCTCAGAGCTACCTCCATGAAACCGAACATCTAAAAAGGTGGGGAGTTTAGCATCTTTACTAAAATAAAGCCACACTTCATTCACCTCACAGGCTGGTGGTGGCTGCATGGGAAGGAAGTCACTGTACCTATTAGCTTGCCAGCTACAGCTACCCCTTGGAAGGGAAGCACACCACCTCAGGCTAAAAATGGATTACTGGTTAAGGTGGTTCAAGCCAATCCAACCACAGTGTTCCTGGTCCACCTTAACTACGGCCCAGAGCTGTAACTATTTGTCTGCCTTTCCCAAACCATTGTGCCAAACAACAGGAATTTCAAAAGTAGGCAGAAATTCTGACACTCTGCATAATCTGCCTTCCTTTTCAGCTACAAATAAGGCTTTGTATTCGATTAGATTCACAGCAGGTGAAAACCCCAATTAGTGAATTCATTCTGGGGCCTCTTTCTACCTTCCTCCCACATACCACAGTTAAAGCAAAATAAGTCTTTTCTCAGATCACAAGTAAGTTAACCCTTTGATCCACCCAATCAAGTCATTTACCCCAGGAAGAATTTTCACAGAAGAAAGGGAAAGTGTGGAAAGATTGGTCCTTCTTGACTTCAGGGTTGGGGTTATGGAAAATTTCATTTTCCCAGATTTTATTGTTTTCTTCAAATTCATAACTACTCAGATTTTCTGATCAATCTAGAAATTACACTTTTTCTTTCTACCTGAAAACTTACAAAGTCAATATTATCTCAAAAATGATTAATGGACAGTCTGCTGCAAGAAAGAATTATTGTGAAGCTATGTTCTTATTTTGGTGTATCTGAGGTGAGAGAAAATATTAAGTTTTAGTTTAAACAGTATGCTTTGGCCTTAGGAAGTACGCAAAGTCTGTATTTCATACTTTGTAAATATTTGTTTGTCAAAGGAAATTCATCATTGAACAAAGATAGAGGTTTGGTTCGAACATTTCCTCCCACCCCCAACAAAAAGACAGCTTTAGTTCTTAGAGTGATTTACTTATACTTTGTCAATTGCTTCTCTGGAAATAATTCACAAGCCAGCTTTATTTATGAGCATGTGATTAAAAAAGAGCAGCTTTGTCTTTTTTAATTGTTTTAGTCCTGTCACTTTTCTTGAAACAAGTCATAGGACTTATTATCCACAAGAAAATACTGAACATATATCAAATAGTAACACGGCTTTTAGAAGTAGTCATCTGTTACTGTCAGAGATTCGTTTCATTTTGACGCTTTTTAATTAAAATGCAAAATTCTATATACACGCCTGCCTAAATTATGCCTTTCTGAAATACTTGAATTTCATAAAAAATGTTAAATGCTAATATAGCCATTTTTAATACTTATGACTCGGTTCTGGAGACTTGGAAAAAAGTAAACAAAGGAATTACCAGTCAATTATGCGAACAAGGAAGTCATTCTACATTGAAGTAGATAAGGAAAATCTAATATTCAAATACTACTGAATGACGAGACCAGTTTTTTTCCCTTTGAGATGAATATCTACCAGAATCAAAAGCTGCTTCTTAGTCTTCAACAAGCGTAGCTGTATATTCCAGCAGCGGCGTCAGGGCAACACATCTAGACTGATTGGGCCCTAAGAGACCAGTCACTTAACCCCTCTGTTGACGCATCTGTAAAATTCGGATACTGCTGCACAGGCCATAGTCCGGGTCCAATGACCTAAGGACTGGGAAGGTGATTTGAAAGCTGGGGAACACTATGATAATGCAAAGGAGCCTGTCCAGAAGATGTAATTTCTTAAAAGAAAACCCAAAATGCCCAGAATACTATTAGAAACATAGCACGAAATGCATTCAGCAGTCAAACTTTCCATTTTTAGACTGCTGGAAAACGAGAAGTCTGAGAGTTTCGGTCTTCTTTCTTTAGCAATTTGTTAAAAGAACCTTTCCTCCTGTTGTTTTTTTACATTTAGGAAGGAAGCAAGTGGGTAAAATAAGATTTTGGGATGGGGGGTGAGGATCAAGATAAATCAGTCACCAGGAGCCTGAGAAATGAGTAAACTGCACATCCTTTGCTATCACGCTTTGGGGTTGAGATTAAAATATAAATACAATCCCCACACCTTAAAAGGTATATTCCCACTCATATTGCCAGAGTAGAATCCTGGAGTAGGGAAAGAACAAGTGAATATTGACATTGTAGGGTGCAGTAAGGCAAAAAGATCCCCTAAATCCTGATGGAGAAGTCCTTGAACAACCCAGATGTGGTAGGAATGCTCCACAATGAGTGGAATTTCTAAAAGGGGAAATGAAGGGGAAAACAAATTTTACCAATTAATGATTTAGCAATGGCTGAATCTTGTACTCCAGCTCTGGTTTACTTTTTCAAGGCACTTTTTTGAAGATTAAAGGAAAATATGAATGCGTAGAATTCTGATAACTCCACAAATGTCCAAGAAATGTTTTTCATGGGCCGCACCTAGGCTAAGATTCTCTACTCGCTATGCACCACATGCATTGCTTTAAATGACCACAGTCCTGGCATATTTACAGAAGATTTGCATGTATCCTTTCTTATCTATCAAAATCTTCTCCTTATTTTTTAACTGTAGGGAAAAAACCCAGAAGTGTTTGGAGGATGGACATGTGCTATATAAACATTTCAAAACTGTAACCAGATTTCTCTACTAGGGGAACCTAAATATGACCTCGATTAAGGAATTTACAATCTCTTGCAGGGGGGTGAGGAGGGGTGATAATGCTCATAAATGACAAACAACTGCAGATAACCTGTAAGTCCAGAAATAGAAAAATTGAAATAAAGCAGAAAGTTTGTCCTCTTGGGATTAGCGTAATTTCAATTAAGAGCTCACTAGGCTTAAATCACCACGTTTCATGAATGTTTGTTAGTATTTGAAGAGCTAAAGCAAAATTCTTTTGTCGACTATGTGAGCTAGTCTCTCATATTAATACTTGACTAAGGTGTATATTTTTCATGCTAACACACTGCTATGTTATGCTATCAGATTATACTTTTTGGATCTCAAAAAAGTATTGGGGTAATATTGGGCTTTTTGTCTCAGGAAGACAAATACACATAAAGTATTACTGTCTCCATTAGAATATCAAATCGCATTCTTGAGTTAATATCCAGACTCTTGCAAGGGAATCTACATTCTCACAGCTTGACCTACTCTCATCCCTGAGAAGCCAGCAAAGAATTGGAAGCCTCTTCTCACGTTAGGGACAGGAGAAGGAAAAAATTGCTAACACCGACACTTTTCACTATCTTTCTTTTAAAAAAATCAAATTTGGAGCAGTAAGAAACAAGCATGGAAAAAGAGAGTATGGGTCAAAATGGGAATGAATGCCAAGGAGACCATATTCCAATAGTCCAGTTAAGAGAGAATGAAGGCCTGGATGAAGAAAGTAGCACTGTGGAAAGGTTGAATTCAAGATATGTCATGTGGTAGAATCAATGCTACCTTTTGAAGGTTGAGGATCCACATGTACACTTAAACTACGCAAATATCCCTTACATTGTTCCATAAAGGCTTTAGGGAAACGCAAAAGAATATATAAATTTTATAAACAAATAAATTCAGGGATTAAGGTAACATAAAAAGAATAAAACATAAAGAAGGGAGGGAAAGTTAGGTCACAATTGAGTATCATAAGGCTCACTATGATTAATTAAAATTACTAACATTTAGCTATGTATACCTACCAGAATGAGAAAGACAAACAATTCCAAGTATTGGGAAGGGTGTGGCGCAACTAGAGTTCTCATGCTTTGCTAATAGGAATGTAAATTAGTACAACCACATTGGAAAACTGTTTGGCAGAGCGCACAAATGATGAATGTGTGCATATCCTATGACCTAGAAATTCCACTCCTTGATATATTTCAAAAAGTGATGCATGCATAGTATTAACCCAGGGATCTATTTTACAATGATCACCAACAATGTCTACCAGCAATAGATGAGCAACGCAGTGGAATATGATACACACAGTAGAATATTCACACTGGAATATTATACAACAATGAGAATCAGCAACTTCGTACAACTGTATGGATGAATCAGAGTCTTAAAAAGTCAGATACAAGAGAGTACATGTGATATGATTTATATAAAGTACAAAACAAGGACAGATCAATCTGTGGTGTTCAAGTCAAGATGGTAGTATCACGGAGGGTGGGTAATTATTGGAATGGGGCACAAGGGAACTCCTGGGGACTGGTAGTCTGTTTCCTGATCTATATACTGGTTACATGGGTGTTTTCAGATTGTGAAAATTCATTGTAATGTACATTTAAGAGAAAAACTTTTCTATATGTCAAATATATTTCAATGACATTTGTTAAAGGGGGGTATAATTTGGCTGTGTGCTTTCTGGATGCCAAAGCGAAATGTGACTGATTTTATTATTTGGATTACTGATGAGGGGGAAAGAATCTAATTCTTTAAGTGCAGCAAAGCAAAATCTAAATTCTGTTCTTAGATCAGAATTAAATAACTACATGGCTTTTCAGATAGGAGACACTGTATGATGTCAATCTTCAGCAAAATCCCTGCAATAGATGTCTTTACAGTGCCCCTCAACATGAGCTGAGTATGATACACCCCCACTGAAGCAAATTTATGGGGACCACGGCAAGATGATCCAAGAAGGCAGCTTTCTGACTGCCAGGCTTGGGGTGGAGATAGAACATAATTCAGTGTTTTTCCAAAGAGCATGTCATGAATCACTAATAGGTCATGAGATTTATATAGTGGATCATCGCTAATACTGTTTTTAATGAAATAGAGTAGAAAATACGAGTGAATTATACAGTAAGGGTAAGTGATGTTTGTGAGACTCTTTTTTCTATTATATAAAGCTTTAGAGGCAGAGATTTGTGTGTGCGTGCTTGCACGTTGGCTCCTGGATGATCTAAAATGTAATTTTTAGCATGAACTGGTCAAAAATTATGACCACCGGAGACCTCTACTGCATAAAGAAATGGAGAGAGTGGCTCCTATCAGGGAATTGTGGACAAATATAACCTCTCTAGATTAGGATTTGGAAGCAAGCTGGGGACAGGAAGTTCACGTTCTGTTTCTCAGGTAAAGGCTGGAGCATTATGAGAGACTGGAGGGGGATTGAAAAATCTAAGAGGGAGAGCAAATCGGGGAGGTGTTCATTACATCTGGAGTTCAGGTGACACGAGGTGCTATCGGGGCTGAGAAAATGCTTCAAGTCTTAGGCAGTGTCTTCTCTACCAGCTGTTTGTTTGGGTGGTGGTTTGAGAATATACTTGGAATCACTCAGCCTTTTCTTCTTATTCCAAATGGCATGGTGATATTGTCACAGTGCAGAAGGCAAAACATCACTGCTCAAAGTATTGTCAGGGGGAGTAACGAGTAGTTCACAAGACTACACACAATTGCATGTTGCCTGTCTGAGCAATACACTTCAAAACATAAACTGAGAAATAATCCTTCTGCTCTCAGCCTGCAATGGGACCCAGTTCGAAGCTCCTCTGAGTGTGCCCTTGTCTAGGCCAACAGAATGACAAGAGTGTGGCTCACAGAATAGTGACATTTCAAGGCTGAACCAGCTGTGATCTATTTACTATCTAGAAATTCATCCTATTAAGTGGTTGGGGAAATTTATCTATGTGAGTATAAAGACTGACAATGATTATGCTTTCAAAATAAAGAAAAAATTCTCAAATGACTACAGGAACAATTAATCAGTCTATGAATATGGGGAGGTAAAGCATCTTAAGAATAAAAATAATAACAGCTTTGAGAATAACATTCTTTTCAAAAGAGTGGCCAGCTAGAAGAGTAACCAGAAAGGAAGTCATAGTCTTTCTTTCTTCATATTTAATCACAGCAGCAATCATTAAACTCCCAGTAGTAATAAGTGGTTAATTAACTATATTTCTCATCAGTGTTTATGTTTTAAAATAACTAGACTATGGATACTGTATTTCTATTATTGGCTCTGAAGCTACAAACCAACTGTCTAGTTCAGCAATGGTTACTCACAAAGCAAGAGTTACCACAGCACATCTCATTTTGCCTGCTCCTAAATTTAGAATCTTCTCAGTCCACAAAAGTACCTCCAGGTAACTTTCCTGCCCAATACCTTGAGATATACTGCACATGGTGACCAGCTCTGGCCCCTTCCCTGGTATCCAGAACTTGTATTGTGATTCTGTTTCTCCTCCCATCCGAAGGAAGTTTTCCCCCACTCCTTATATCTGGAATGACCCATGACATGACTCACTTTGCCCAAGAGACAAGACCAAACTGACATGAGCAGAAACGTGACACATTTTCATGTGAAGAAGCCTGGGCTAGTGTTGAAAGACAAGACACACAGACTGAGATGCACATGTTCCTAAAGCCCTAGCGTGTCAACCACCAGACAAGGAAGTCGGTCTGTGGTAGCTTATCCAGCCACCAGCTGACCACAGATACATGGGGAGGCCCAGCGAAGGACAGTAGCTGCTCGAGACCCCCAGAATGGTCCAGTCCATCCACAAAATAGTGAGCTAAACAAGAGTTGTTAAGACATCTATAAACTGGCTCATAGGCCTACTTTAGGCTGTGGCCTATTTTTAGCCTCCCACCTAAGTTTTATTTTATATTTGAAAAGAACTATAGAAAAGAAAATGCAAGACATACCACATGTGGCTCTCTGGTCCTTTAGAGAAAGGTTTGCAGACCTCCGTGTTAAATCATTCAATTTTGAGAGGGTTTGTTATATGGCAAAAGGCAGAAGATGACTGATATGCATGTACTCCCAACAAAGAACGTTAGAAAGCAAGACTTTCTCACAGAACTCAGTTGACACCACTCGATTTATCCTTGCTACTTGCCATCTCGTTGCTTGGTAACTAAGATAACACCTGAAATGAATGCAATAAACAAATAAACCTATAACTCATGAAGTTATTTTTGTAGTGGGCTTCTCAAAATGAAGATTCCTAGGGGTACACAGAAGAGCAAGTGTACAGTTGTAAGCAACTTTATTCATGACATCCCTAAGTAGAACAGTCTAGATGTCCATTAATGGGCAAATGGATAAACAACATGACAGAAAATGCTCTGCAACTAGTTATTTTCAAACTCCTGATGCTGAAAACCATTCAGAGCACAGAATCGGAAAATAAGACACATAAAACATATAATGCCATTTATATAAACATCTAGAAAATACAAACTAATCTATAGTGACAAAGTGGCTCAGTGGTTGTGCGGGCCCGGGGCAAAAGCCTGAGTGCCCTGCAAGGAGATCCGGGGCCTGAGAAGGTTCTGTATGTACTTCGGTTGGAAGAATGACTTCATGGGCACACATCTGTGAAAAATCAGGAAACTGTACAGCTGAAATGGATGCAATTTATGGTGTATAAGTTATCCTTTAATAAAATGTTGATTTTAGGTTTTCTAAAGAGGCATTTGCCCCAAAATCAAATTTAACATTGAAAAAGATGTACAATGGGACAGAAAATGAGGTGTATTACACAGGATGTTTATATAAATACAGGACAGATTCAGGTCACGCTGTCAGTCCCTTCTGATTAATTCTGAAAATATCAAAATATTAGATTCAGAAATGACCTTAAAGGTTAATGAATTATATCCTTTCCTTCAATACGGAAATTGCCTTTAGGGGGTGCAACACTCATTCCAGCCTTGCGTATCTACTGTACAGACAGCTTACTGCTTTCCAAGATGGCAAATTCTGGTTTTTGGCAGCTCAATTACAAGATATTCTTTAATATTTAGTTAAAATTTGCTTTCTTATAACTGCTACATAGGTAGCTGATGCTATTCTCAAGGCTAAATAGGAAAAAACAAAATAAGGAAAAAGAAACACAAACAAAAAAACCCAACAAAACCACCACAATGCTTTAAATATTTGAGGTCCCCTGTTACATTCTCTGATGCCAATTTTCTGTAAGCTAAATCTAACTACCTGCATTTAAATATATGTATATCTATATACATATGTACATGCGTGCGCACGCGCACACACACACACACACACATAGCTTTGGCTACTTTGACAACACTTTGACAAACAAAAGCACAGTTAAAATGTGATATTCGGGCCTCCTTGGTGACTCAAGGGGTTAAGTCTCAGTACTATGAAGCTACTGGCAGCCACTGCAGCATGAGTTTGATCCCCGGCCAGGGAGGTAACCCACAAGGCGCAGCAGACCTCTCCTTTCTCACCTGCTGCTCCCCTCAGCAATGTATTTCAGTCAGTCTGCCTGTTCTGCTCCCCAATCTGTCTCTGGTGAATCCTCTCACCCTTCCCCCAACCTCTGGCCTACACCCCAGCTCTTGTATGCATGAATAAATAAATCTTTATGGGCCTCCCTGCTGGTGCAATAGGTTAAGCGCAACACTGTGAAGCTATCCAGAGACACTGCAGTACGAGTTCAATCCCCAGCTAGGGAGCTTCCCACATGGTGCAGCAGACCTCTCCTGCCTCGCCCGCTGCTCCCCTCAGCTGTGTATTTCAGTCGATCTGCCTGTTCTGCTCCCCGCTCTGTCTCTGGTGAATCCTCTCACCACCTCACACCTCTAGCCTACACCCCAGCTCTTGTATGCATAAATAAATCTTTAAAAAAATAAAATATGATATTTAAGGGGCTGTGGCGGAGAACTGGGGGTGCCTTGGTGCTGGGTGCAGTGTGGTAACAGACACCCGAAGGATGTGATCCTGTACCTCTAAATCATGAATGATGATGTAAACCAATGTTACCGCAATAAAAAAAAAGTGATATTAAGAACTGAGTACACAGGCTGCCGTGCCCCAGTCTTTGCCACTACAACTGTTGTGACATTTTAGTTTTGTAAATGCCGCATTACAATTTTTGCTCACACTGAACCTGTGGATGACTAAAATCGTTATCGGACATTAATTAACGTCTCTTCCCTCTTGTGTTTTTAGATTGATTGAGTCTAAAGGTGAGACTTATGTCTTATTTAAATTTGGTTTCATATTTCATTTTGTAATAAAAACTCATCTTTCTAACTGATTTCAATCTATTAGAATTTTGACATATCCATCATACAAAGTAATAACAACTATTGTCAATTTCAAATTTATTAGTAAGTATAGCTATTTTCTACTATTGACAGTGAGTATCTTTTGTGTGCTCGGTTCCATTAGGTAGTAAAGAGCCCAAAATGGATTGAAGTGGTGCTTATCTTCTTGGCATCCACAGACCAAAGCAGGAAACAATTGTATCAACAGTCATATTTTAGTGGGAGAAGTACTGGGAAAGCTGTGCTCACTGAATACAGCCAATGAAGGGTTCACAGAGGTGCTGATGCATGGGTATAATTAGTCAATTAAGGTAGAAGGTCATTCAGGTAGAAGGATGAGGTGAGGCGGAGACTTGATCGAAAAAGAAACAGCATGTGCAAAGGCCAAGGACAGAGACTAATGCTTGTCAATCCCGATCTATCAATTGACATTCTCTGGATGTCTTTGTCAGCTGCAGATTTGTCCTATGACCTAACTCACAGCTCTTCATCTTATTCCCAGGATTGTCAAAAGAGTCCTTGAAATCCTAGCATACAACATCTAATGTATTAGTCCTCTCAGCGAACCACGAGCACCCTTAACAAAAATGGAAATAAGGTGAATTTGGCCTGCCAAATTTGGAGGCTATGGTGCTGACTCCCAGGAGCAAATTGTCCGAAGTGCTCATTATTAATCACTTCAATTTCATTTTCTACAATGTACTGATCATCATCATCAAGCTCATTGATCTGTAATTTAAAAAATTCATTTTCTCCTTATTTTTTAAGTGTCAAAACAGTGCTTTCGTCTGTCCTGTATGACATCAATTCCCTTCCCATGCCTTCTCCACACCTACCACCAGCAGCTTTTGCTCGTGGGAGGAGGATTCAGGTTTTAAATGTGACTAGGCGAGACGAGTGCACTCTGGAGAAGGGCAGTGCAACCAACCAGAGGCTGGACGTGAGAGTCACAGGGCAGCACTTCTCACAAATGACATCTGGCCTCTGAATGGATTTTATTTTGCAATAAAGACATCATGAATTGAGATAATATCTAAAAGTCTAGTAGAAGAGGGCCTCCCTGGTGGCGCAGCAGTAAAGCGCTGTGCTGTGGAGCTCTCAGCAGCAGCAACGTAGGTTCGAAGCCTGACCGGGGAAATTCCCACATGGCGCGGCAGACCTCTCCTGCCTCGCCCGCTGCTCCTCTTAGCAGTGTATTTCCGTCCATCTGCCTGTTCTGCTCCCCACTCTGTCTCTGGTGAACCCTCTCGCCGCCCCACGCCTCTGGCCTGTACCCCCGCCTGTATGCAAAAATAAATCTTGAAAAAAAATAAAAGTCTAGAAGAGAATACTGTTCCCATTATGCCTGAATGGAATTTTGGATGGACCTCTGCCATTTAAAAAGTCAGAATACTTTCCCAAGAAGCAAATGATTTCAATGTTTCAGATAGTATGTTTTTAAAGATTTATTTATTTATGCATGCAAGAGCTGGGGTGTAGGCCGGAGGTGCAGGGGTTGAGAGGATTCACCAGAGACAGAGTGGGGAGCAGAACAGGTGGACTGACTGAAATACACTGCTGAGGGGAGCAGCGGGCGAGGCAGGAGAGGTCTGCTGTGCCATGTGGGAAGCTCCCTGGCTGGGGATGGAACTCGTGCTGCAGTGGCTGAGGATAGCTTCA
Organism: Scalopus aquaticus; assembly: GCA_004024925.1. NCBI lineage: Eukaryota > Metazoa > Chordata > Mammalia > Eulipotyphla > Talpidae > Scalopus > Scalopus aquaticus. Next base: position 43,257 of record PVIJ01011477.1, read on the forward strand.
TAGGCTGAGACTTAACCCTTTGTACCACCAGGGAGGCCCTGTTTCAGATAGTATTAAACTGTTCCTTATTTGTCTGTGGCCCTCTCATGGCCCCATGACTTCAGTAAATAAGTGGTTCTCTATCTCTGACTTGTAAATCACGACAGTGGCAGTGGAAGGTTAAGGAGGTCAGAAGAGATGTTTCAAGGCATTTGGTACTTGTTTGATGAGTAAGCAAGACAACATTCTTAGCACCTGTCAGTAATAGAGCACAATTAATGCTTATTTACATTGCTGAAATTGCATCCTATATCATCCTATATCTCCTGTATCACCCACAAGACTCATATTTTAGCTGGTTTTAACTAGCACTAAATAATTGACATATATTTAATTGTAATTAAATGAAAAGACAAGTATGCAAAACATAGGCTTTGTTCAAAACTTACTTCATCGATAGAATGTGATTGTAGAACTTGACTGTGGATATTCACTGGGGGAGAGGGGGAAGAGTAGTTGATCTACTCATTGCCTCTACTTTTCTAGAGTAGTATGACATCGGCTGTTTTTCAAGATTCTGAGTGCTCTAAATGAACACCTTACTGAAAAACATCTTTACCCCTGGCAAATTGAAATGGGCTATCTAAGACTAATAAATTGGAGTTTTGATGAAGAGCAAACCAAGATGGTTAAAAAACGTCCATTATTTATCTGCAGTTAAATCTAATATTTTTTGGTAAAACAGTTGTCACAAAAGCTCTCCTTATTTTACTTATTCCTAAACCTTGTTGCAAAGTGTCAGTTCTTTCTAATATATAATCAAGGGAATTTTGAGTCAGAAAGAAAACATCTCATCTTTGTAAAGGACAGTTAGAGGAGAGGGAGGGAAAAACAAGAAAGACCATGCATGAGGATTAAATGTGAAGGTGTGATACGAATGGATTTCAACCATTGTTTTCAATGATTACTTAAATCATTTGTTAAATTACTGAAATAATGACCTGAAAAGCCTGTTTTTAAAAAAATTAATTTTTCTCTGATTTTTTTAATTGACGTAACACTGTCGTAAGTCAGTTACCTCTATATGACTTAGAGGGATAGGACCACCCCCATCATATGTGTGTTACCACACCCACCACCAAGGCACCCGGAGTCCTCCATCGTGGTCCACTGTTCCTTCTCCCCACTTTGCTCTTCTCCTCCTCCCCCTCTGGTAGACTCAGTTTTGCAGTCAGATTTCTAGGTTTTGTTTTTGGTTTGGTTTCATCTGTCCAAAAAGCTGTTTTTTTGAATCAAGTGGACTCCGAATTTCAATTTTAGAGTACCTCCAAATTTAACAATAATATGCATTATTCTGCAGACAAAGGCAGATAGAAATCACATTCATAAATGATTTTGACAAAATTGACCCACCAGCTTTTCTTGTTAAATTTCACACCTTTCTGTATGAATCTAACAACTCATGGTTTTACATTTTTCTAACTTCAAGGAACTTGACCAAACTTTAATAATAATGAATTTGCTCAAGTTATAGGTGAAGTTTCTTAGTGAAGGTGCCAATAAAGTTTGATTAGGCTGTGTGTAAAATTTCACTTTTTACATAAAAATTAACAACAGGACAATTGAAATTCAGCACCAAAACCAAAAATCTTTCATATAGGTGAAAATGGTTATGTTTTTACAGATAGGGTTTATATGTTTATGCAGTTTTTCAGCCTGGCAAATTTAAGTCTAGGATACAAACTCAGATATTATAGTGTCTAACGATGAAGCTAGCCCAAAATATAGCTAAGCTGACTAGCCTCCAATGAACTAAGTGATAGTTTTTTAAATTCCATTTTAAGGGCAGGAGATTTTACTCTTAGGTTAATGCGCTCTCTCTCTCTGAAAACAGCAATTATAAAAGTTTTGTATTTTCATAAAAACTCACAATTTGGGCCTCATAACTGCTCTTGCTTGGTCTTACTTTTCATTTAGTCACCATTTATTCTCTGATGGATTCTATCCTATGAGAATAATGGTGAGAACCATAAGCATTATGTTGAGAATGCTAAAATGCAGGCTAATTTTTTCTGAAGGGCTTTATCAATAAAGTGAAAAAAGAAAATGAAAATAAAAAGCAAATAAAGAAAACACCAGTCTTGACGCCATCTAGAAATGGTAGCATTATCAACAGATCCTAACACCTTCCTCCCCAACATAACGGTGAGCCGAAGACGAACACCTGTGGTGGCATTCCACTGGGGAAAAACTGGATATATGGAACATTGCTAGCAATATTTCTGCTCCAACCCAGATATTTTATTGACAGTTCCCAGCAAAGATCTGCATGTGAGGGAAGAATAAAGAGGAGAAAGAAAGACAATGAAGACAAAGAATCTTTGGTGATAGGTTGCTGAGAAGGAAACTGGATTTGTGGCATTCAAGATGCTGAATCTCAGCCTAGAAATTAAACATATGTTGAGCCATAGCAAACTCAATTGTCAATTTGGTTATAATTCCTTTGCTATCACTGTCATGGTGAGTTGTCAGAAAGGAAATATAAACTCCTTCAAGAACTGTTCTTACCTCTCCAACTACCCTTAACGATAATACTAATGGTTCCCCCCACCCATATATGTGCATATCTACACACACACGCACACGCACACGCACACGCACACGCACACGCACACGCACACACACGCACACACACTCTTCTATTTTTTAGTCACTCTTCTATCCATCTTACACCTTGTTCTGGATCAAACTGGTACTTTGAATTGTCAGTCATTTATCATACATTGTGTAGACCGAGGTTTTAGATATTAAGCCATTCAGTCTGTCAATCTACGTAGGAAGCACCCTCAATGTCTTTAAAATGCTATTCTGAAGCATTAAAAGAGGGCCATCTGCAATAAGAATGATCATTAGATGATGATAAACAGTACTGGGTCACAGATGGAGAAAGTAATAGTATCTGAGAGCCATTTTCATGTTAATGTTATAGATTACATATTAAAGAAATGTGCCAATAATGAAACCAAAAACAAAGAGAGCCATTGGAGAAGAACAGTTATGCTATTGAAAGCAATGATAAAATAAGCAAAATGGCCCCAGGCCATCTGCTTCCAAAGCTTATCATATTTAGGCTGTTAGACCATTCCATTGTCCATAGAGGTGCTATTCTGAGATAACAAGGGAGGGGGCAGAGCTAATATGAATTAAACTATTGTCCATAATTTAAAAAAATTTATTGTAAATTGCCCCCCCCCCCAAAAAATAGCTAATGCTCCTAGGGTTTCCCAGTGGGATAATAGAAACTTTTCCTTTAGAGTTGACACTTTTGCTTTGATCTATTTAATGTACTTGGTCTTTTACTAGTATGTGAAGAGAAAAAAATTTCAGATGGTTCTTTCACTCCTGGGATAATAGCTCTGCATGAGATATCTACAGATGGAGAGAGGGATAATAAACATCTACAGTTATATAAACAAATTGATATACAAACAAAAAAAAATAACAAATGGGGAAAATCTCAGTTGCTACCTTTCTAATTAATGACCACCACATGCACGACTAGTTTAAGGGCTTTAACTTTTCACATGTGGGACTTTTTTTTAATGTTTCCTACTCTTATGCACATCACAACTCTGAAGAGGCTGGAAAAGAAGCATAAACTGAGAGGCGCACAGTCTTAAAATGAGGTTTCTCAGTATTGATTTTCATTAATGCTCGCCTCTAAAATGGTTTCAGTCTTTTGTGCTTCCAAAATTAAAATGTCATCTTTAGGTTTGGCCATTTGGATCTTATAAGGAGATAAAGAGGGAAGGAACAAAAAGTTTAGGATTCAGGGGAGTAATAAACTCCAGCTGACAGATCATGGGCCCAGTTATTTCAAAGTAAATAAATGATCAAAAATAATCTTATTAAAAGACAAAATCATATTGGGCCTTAGGAAAATAAATTTAGGTAAAACAAGTGAAATGAAAACAGGAAGGATATTAAAATTCAGAACCTGATTGATTATGTATTAACCAGATCAAAGCCTCTGGGTGATAATGAGCCACTGAACAGGGATTACCACCTGTCCTGCTCAACTAGCAGCTGGACCTACCAAGAACAGCTGGACAAGAACACTTACATAAAATTAGCCTTTAGAAGCATAAGCTAAGTTTTTTCACCTGCTTCTCACTCTGCATCTTTATCACTCACACCAGAAGTAAAAAGCTTTTTATATTTTGATGCTGTTTTTGCCTTAGGGAAAACACAGCTCTGAACACCAACATTCCCAGTAGCTTGCTACTGAGTAATAGAGGTTGCCTTCTAGACCCGATAAGCGAAGATGTCAGAGGCACTTGGGTTTTCCTGTCACCGGCTCATCCTGCACTCTTATATTTAAGCCACCGCAAAATCTTTCCAAAGCAAGTAGCAGCATAAATTCTAAACAAACAAAAACAATTATTAAAAGTCATGTGTCCCTACCTGCCTACTCAGATAGCAGCATGTCAGAGGAGCCTATTTACAGTGACGATGGTGACAATATGCACACCTGGAAAGTTTATCAAGTGGTTTTGATTCAAGATGGTAGTTAAAAAACGAGGGTCATGGCACTCTTTACTTGGTGCTCTCAATTGTTTTAAAGTCAGCCATCCATTTTGAGAGCAATCCTGGAACAAGTGAGTGGGTAAATCAAAAATAATCTACTGGGCCTCCCCGGTGGCGCAGCGGTTAAGCGCTGCGCTGTGGAGCTGTTGGCAGCAGCAACGCGAGTTCGACGCCCGGCCGGGGAGAATCCCACATGGCGCGGCAGACCTCTCCTGCCTCGCCCGCTGCTCCCCTCAGCAGTGTATTTCTGATCTGCCTGTTCTATTACCCGCTCTGTCTCTGGTGAACTGTCTCACCGCCCCACGCCTCTGGCCTGTACCCCAACTTGTATGTATAAATAAAAAATAAATCTTTAAAAAAAAAATAATAATCTACTGTCTGGCTGTGCAAGGTATGGCTCACAGGCCAGCAGCAGCCCCTGAGGACCAGAGGAAATGCAGACTCTCAGCTCTCACTCTAGACTCACCTAGCCCCAATCTGGATTTTAACAAGATTCTCAGGTGATCGGATGTACATTAAAATGTGGGAAACCATGTTTCTTTGTGTTTAATCAGAACCTTTCTTTGTTACTCTTGTATTGGAATGCTTTTATTTGAATATGATATTTCAGTACAAACCAGAGCCCAGGCAACCTGGTGGTTAAAATAATGAATACTAATGGTGTGTCTACTGCGGGTAAGGGCAGTTGATGCCAAGTGCACAGAAAGGGGAGGTTCAGCGTGAGCGTTACAGGAAGGTGTCACGATGTGAGGACATCTGCACATCCGCATAATGGAACAGCTTTTTTTCCCATTAGACTTTAATCTGACAGTTTCTCTGCCAAAAGGAACTGAGAATAGAATCCTTCCGCACTCACAATGCAAGGTAGAATACAGAAGAAGGGAAGGGTGTGTGTGGAAAGAATGAATATTCTAGGTGGCAAGTAGTCGGTGGCAGCAGGAACTTTGTATAACATATTGGAGGTAGCACACCTTACTAGTTGATAAGGAAACCTTATTTCAGATTGGCACTTGGAGCGACTGTAGACTGAGACACCAAGAATTCTAGTCATTGAGCATTAAATGCTATGACAGAAGAGAGCAACATATGTGGCTCAGGATTGGAACCAGAAAAATGATGTTGGGGGGGGGGGAGTATAATGCACAGCAGGATAAATCCTTTTGTGATTTGTCCAGTTCCTACTTAGGGGGTGCTGATAATGCACTGCATATAGGAAAACAGGAATTTGTATTCCCATTTAAATTTCTATTTAGGAATTTATGTTTTTTTTAGTTATATACTTCACTATCGAATTAGATTTCAATTACGTGTGTAGCAAATGGTAAGTAATTCTCAGTTATATAGTATGAGTTCAGTCTTTTCTGATGTCTTAAAATTTCCAACTTAAGACTCCTTCAAATACTCCAGTCAAAAACACTAAGGATTCTTCCTAATTGATAAACATCTGAAGCAGGCAGGCAGTCTTTCTGATAACTAGTGATAGGATTCTAGTGTTCAAGAAAGATCAGTAAACACTCTTCCAAGCCGAATAACTGAGTGTCACAACTTTACCCTTCATGGAAGGGTAAGAAAAGGACTGCTTCAGAGCCATTGGGAGTACTTCAGTAGAGGAAGAAAATTTAAAAGGGCAAAGGAACAAGATTTAAGAGGCAATCGAACAGTAAGATGTTACAGAACAAGTCAAGAAACAATCAGAATTGTACAAGTATTTTTTTCCTCTCAAAATAGAAAAGTCCCCATACCTCACACAAGCCCTTCACTAGTTAAGTCTGCTTAGGTATCAACTACTTAGGGCAGATAGGTCAATTGGTATCTTCAATCTTTTTCAAAGTCCTGAAATGCAGGTGCATCCATGAGTAAGAAAGCTCTTCCCTCCACTACTTGCAAGATAAAGCTGGCCAATTGTTGAATGAGTTTTATGTCAGTTAAAGGAGTAATGTGGGTAGGTTGCCAACAAATTATCAGATAACCAAGTACAATTCCATTAAGATAACAGTTATACCCTTGAATCGAAGACTTACAGAGCCATAGAGAGGTGGCTTTTATCTAGAAAGAACAAAGAAACTGAATAATATCCTCAGTTCTTTGCCACAGAGACATTAAGACAAACCAGAGATTTTATGTGTGCTTTACTCATTTTTTCAAAAGTAGCAGGCAATTTTATTAGCTAGAATCCTGTTCAAACTGACAGCTGCCAATTCTAGAGGGAAGATTTCTACCAGAATAATCGAATTAATTATTCAATTAGTCTAAGATCTAAAATAAATCAATAATAGAAAATTCCAAAATCTAATTTTTAGGGTTTTTTTAAATTATAATTACTACTAACATTATCATTTCTTTTCTGCTTTTCTTAAAGAAATGTAAGGTAATGAAATTTTAACATGACCTTATGCAATTATGAATTGTATTCATAATATGCAATTATAATAAAGTACTTATAATAATTGACAAGATCCAGTTGTGTTTATTTGGTTGTTTTCATAGTTTTAAGTGGAGACTAATTCAATCTTTTGCTAGTTCTATATAGAACTAAAAAAACTAAATAGAACATTTAAAGTCATGCTTTAGCATATGAAGAGGTGGGATCCTATGGTTTATGAATCATTTCCATAAACCAATGTTATCTTAGTAAAAAAAAAATGTGTGTGAGTGTGTGTATATGTATATCTATCTATCACAAGGTATGTTTAAGTCCTTAATTTGCATAACAGGACAATTTTTTAAAAGATAAACAGGTTAGGGCCTCCCCGGTGGTGCAGTGGTTGAGCGCTGTGCTGTGGAGTTGTCGGCAGCGGAGACGCGAGTTCAAGCCCCCAGGGGAGAATCCCGCATGGTGTGGCAGACCTCTCCTGCCTCGCCCGCTGCTCCCCTCAGCAGTGTATTTCTGATCTGCCTGTTCTGCTCCCCGCTCTGTCTCTGGTGAACCCTCTCGCTGCCCCATGCCGCTGGCCTGTACCCCAGCTTGTATGTATAAATGAAAAAAAAAGATAAACAGGTTATGTGAATATGTGAAGGTTTGAGGACCTGGTCCAAGTCTACTCAGTTGTCTCCTCTATGGACTTTTTTGGAGTGTCTTACATGGAATAAGGAGAGAGAATTCTAGATTTAAAGTTAGACTATGCTGGTTTGAACATAGGCCCTAGCACCATGTGGTGTCAGAAAAAAAAATCATGCAACTGTACAACTGTTTTTCTCCCTAAAGTTCCTATGTTGTCATGGTAACCCCCACAGGTGGTGATGCTAGTAGGTGGGCCATTTGGATGGTGATCACATGATGAGAGGGAGCTCTCATGAAGGGGATACTTGTTCTTATAAAAGAGACCCCCTAGAGTTCCACAGTCAGGTGTCTGCCACCTGAAAGAGAACCCTAACTCAACCATGCTGGCACCCTAATCTTGGACTTTCAGCTTTGAGAACTCTGAGCAATACATTTCTCTTGTTTATAAATTACCCAGTTTGTGGCACTGTGGCATTATGTTACAGTAGTTCCGAAGATTAAGACCTCACATAGTCACATACCAGTATTATTGACTATAAAATAAGAACAATGCAACCTATCCTACATACCTTATACTGTGCTCTTAAGGTTAAATAAGGTTAAATGACGTAACATATGTAATGTGCTTTACAAACTAGAAAATTAAATATTTCATATTTGAGCTTAGTGAATTATACGAAAACATTGCTTAACTCTGTGTCAATTATAGTCGCTTAGATCATCTTATCATTTTAAATAAATTTAATTATTTCTGTTTTATCCTAATTTCTTAAGATTTTCCTGGAAAAACAGGAAGATTTTCCTAGATAAATAGGTAATGTCTTTGGTGGTAGCTAGTAATGAGAAGAGACCTAATTTTAAAAACCTGTAGCTCAAAAATTACCTTAGGCACATACTGATTCTCTGAATACATGAACTGTTATATGTCAAATAAAAACAAATTGAAAATGGTTTATTTATTCAAAGCTCTATATTTTCAGTGTGCTATTTTATACTTGAGCATATGTTATTAGAGGTACAAGGACGGTAGTCTTTATGCATCTTTGTGGTCTCCATCTGCCTACTATAGTGGCTATAAATACTTGAACAAAAAAAATGCACTTAGAAAGGTGTTCCTATGAATTTTTTTTAGCTATGATACTTGTGTTATAAGCACCTCATCTATGTGATCTTAATAGAAAGTAATCTGAATTCCCTAGAAAAATTAAAAGGAATCTGAGATTCTTTCGTCATATAAAACCTTGAAAAGTAACTAGGCAAACAAACAACCACAAAGACGAAAACAAGCAAAAGTAACCTAAAATGAGAGTACCAGCTTTACTTTAGGGAAGGCAGACTACGACCTAGACAATTGTAAAACTTTGAGTGAGGACAAGTTAATTCCAATTAGGCCTTTAAAAAGTCAAAAAGATACTAAGTTGAGGTGACGTCATCAACATGGCGGTGAAGGGACACTAGTATCAACTCTCCCAAAAGAAAAGCTGCCTATAAAGAGACATCAGCCAAACCCAGAGAAGATCCAGAAACGCTACACAAATCTAACACCCTCACGGGTGAGTAGAACTTGGAAATAAGCTAAAAAGACTGATCAAGGAGAAGAAAGAATCACCAGATTCCCTCTCCCCTCCCCTCAACACAAAACCGGACCAGGAGACCAAGACGAGAGGCACCTGAGGAAATCCTGAAAAAAAAAAAAAGGTGAGCAGAGGCGTTTTCCCAGGCACGGCAGAGTGATAAAACTCGAGACTAACACCAGCAGTCCCTCCAGGTAGCAACAGAGCCCTGGAGAGGGCAGCGTGCACTGGGGAAGTTGGTGGGACACGGAACAAAGTCCCAGGCAGCCGTGGTGTGGTGTGGCCCCTCGCCCCCCACCATTATGGAGCCAGCACTCTAGCTCCTGTTTGGAACAGATCTCTGGGGTAGTGGTCTACCCACCCCTTCAGTGACACTATTAATAGCTAACCACTGGAGGAAACGTGGGAGAAAAAAGAAAAATCTCCCAGCTACAGGTGCGGGAAAAACACAGGACACAAGCCGCACACCATAGGATCTTCCTGTCCTGTCCCGTGCAGGGGAAAGAGGGCTCCCGAGGCAGTTCCACTGCGCCGCTGGCAGAGAATTACCACGGGAGGCGGTCAGTTTCATAACCCACAGATAAAGACTGCAGGCTAGGCTGCCGCAACTGCCCTCCAGGCACTGGAGAAGTACGGAACAAAAGCCACGCTTGGTTGGCACTTCCCGCTCTGCCCCGCGCAGAAGAGGGAGCCAGGTCAGGGCAACCCCACCGAGGCAAGCCAAAGCCCTCCAGGCGTGCACGCCCCTGCACTGCCACGACCCTGCCCTCCAGCCGTGCAAACAGCTGCGCCCCGCCCTCCAGCCGGCAAACAGCCAGGCCCCCGCCCGCCCTCCAGCTGCCTGCACCATCCGCGGCCCCGCCCTCCAGCCCTGTGCACCGCACGCAGACACACCCCCACCCTCTGGTAGTGCGTGCCGAGCCGCTGCCGCCCTCTAGCAAGTAGAACCAAGAACCATGCCTGCAGGCACCAACAGCACAGGAATGCAATGATCAGAGCAAAGCAGAAGGCCAACAACAGGAAGAAAAAAAATTACAAATGACCCTCAAAACAATTCACCACAGAAAGAAAACCCTTCTTCAGAACCCAATAATATGGACATAGAAGATTACATCTACCTAACAGATAAAGAATTCAGAATTGCCATAATAAAAAAAATAATAGAATTAAACGAGAAGAACAAGGAACTGAGGAATATAAATGAAGAACTGAAAAACGAGAATGAATCCATAAAGAAGAAAATGAAAGAAATGGAGGATTTACAAACATTAGTAGAGAGCCATAAAAGTAGATTAAAACACATGGAGGAAAGAATAAGCACTCTGGAAGATAAAGATACCGAAAGAACCAAGACAGAAAAGGAAAAAGAAAAACAAAGGAAGAAGAATGAGGAAAAGCTTCAGGAACTATCTGATACCATGAGAAAAGGAAATATCAGAATCATAGGAATCCCAGAAGGAAAGGAGACAGACAAAGGAAGAGAGAAACTTCTCAAGGAGATAATTGAAGAGAACTTCCCAAACATGAAAAAGGAAACAAAAATCGACATATAGGAAGCCAGAAGATCTCCAAATTATTACAATGAAAGGAAAAAAACAGCAAGACATATGATAGTAAAACTATCGAGAATTCAAGACAAGGAAAATATATTGAAAATGATGAGGACAAAGAAACAAATAACCTACAAAGTAAACCCAATCAGGCTGACATCAGGTTTCTCCGAAGAAATATTAAAGGCAAGAAGAGAATGGAGAGACATATGTAATATACTACATGCCAACAAATGTCAACCAAAAATACTCTACCCTGCAAAGCTCTCTTTCCTCTATGAAGAAAGAATATAGACCTTCTCTGACAAACAGAAACTACAGAAATTTATCGCTACCAAACCCCCACTCCAAAACTTACTACAAGAAACCATGAAGACAAAACCAACAGAGGAAAGACCAGGAAATACGGAATTAGGTAAGGACTAGAACCACAAAAAGGTAAAAAATAATAATAATAAAATAAAATAAAAAAGACAAATATGGATGACAGTATATCAATATTAACTCTAAATGTAAATGGACTAAA